>CAMOHE010054757.1:24121-75056 GCA_946598075.1 Artocarpus hirsutus | reverse complement strand
GGCGCCAGCCAATGTTTCCTGATTTTGATATTGTGAAATTTTTGGTTTAACCTAAACCATTGTTTCAAACGATTGCCACTCTTCATTCGAATGTAGATGTATGTTAATAGACATGTCTATTGTAACGATTATTTATGTTTATAAAAATACATCTTTTTCAAAAGCTTGCATGATTTACAACATTAACATCTACTCAAAAATGGACATATTTTGGCTTTAAATACACGTTTCAGATTTTCAGTTGTATTTGTTGTTCTAGAATTCAAAAATATTGCTAATTATTGAATTCAGGGTTCTAGTTGTATATCTTG
Source organism: Artocarpus hirsutus (assembly GCA_946598075.1). NCBI lineage: Eukaryota > Viridiplantae > Streptophyta > Magnoliopsida > Rosales > Moraceae > Artocarpus > Artocarpus hirsutus. Next base: position 74,745 of record CAMOHE010054757.1, on the reverse strand, counting down.
TTCTGGAATTCAAAAATATTGCTAATTATTAAATTCAAGGTTTGTTATATTTTTAGATAATTTGCCACAAAAATCTTGGAAACAAAGGTCAATAAAATCTCGAGGACAGTAATTCTGTATGCCTAAAAACCAACTCCATTTTTCAGATTTTTTCCCCGTGCTTCCGTTTTAGATTTTTCTGCTTACATTTCTTTAACCACGCCGACCATGTAAAACGTAACTTTACAAACTTTTTTTTGGAGCTGTAATTATTAGCTGCTTGAGACAGAACCGGCATAATTTCGGAAAAATCTTGGTCTAAATGACAACCTTACAAATTTATGTTTCTCTAAAAAAAAACTTGATTATAAAATGGTCCAATATCAATGATAGATTATGGTCTACGCCGAAATTTTAACTTTTCCAGGCAACAAAATATTCGGAGATCTTTGACTTCTTAGATATCATGCAACAAAGAAATGATCACCGCTAAAAAAGATTTCTTTGCAATCTCTAAAGACATATATTGTGTGCCTAGTGGGAATATACATTTCAATCATACAATTTCAAGATAAGTTGATAGACTTTATTGATTGTGTAAATATTTGTTCGATCGTTAAGCAAGTATACAAAAAGACTTTTAGCCTTTTAACATTTGGGCCGTATATCATTTTATTCTGAAACCTTGGAAAAAAATATATCCATATAAAAAAGGGAAAAAGAGAGGGAGGAAAAAAAGAAAAAAGAAAGAAAACCATGTCACGCATTTTACAACTTTTTTATGTGTGTCGGCTTATGTATGGATCTTAGTCTTGTTATGATTAAAGGGTAAATAAGATTTATAAGAATAGTAGGCTTAAGTTGTGGACCAAATAGTAAAACTAAAGGTGTTAATTAGTGTTTATATTGGTGTCAAATCTTTTTTTTTTTTTTTTTTCGTTGGGGGGGGGGGTTGGGTGGTGGTGGTGGTGGTGGGGGTTTTTGGGGGGTGGGTGTATCTATTGGAGACACGAACCTTTAATTAGGGTTTCTCCTTTAGCCTTGTGATTAGACATGGAAGTTTTTGTTCTCAAGGCACCCTAATTGCAACTTTTGACTTGATTGTTAGTGGATTAGATGCATGGATGGACTCCAAAGGGGGACCAAGGAATCTTTTAAAAAGTATTCATTTTAATAACAAGTTGAAAACAACAAGTTATTAATAACCCCATTTTGAAGTTAACGAAGGCAATTATGTCACAAGAAGTATTTTCCACTGAAATTATTAACAAAATTGTGGCTGAGGAGGAACGAACCACTGTATCACTTACTTGGCAATTAATTTTTTTTTTTTAATTTCCACTTAAATGTTAAGAAGTGTGTTTCCACCTAAAGAACCACAGGATGCCCTACAAATTATCACCCTATGCAAAGGATTATGGGAATGGAATATATGTATGGAAAGTAGAAACTTGAAATGAAGTGAAAACATACGTAGCGTCGCCAGTTGAAGGGCATGGCCGCACGGTGTTGGGGCTAGATGAGAGGAGACTTTTTTTGAATTTTTTGTTTCCTCTTTCTTACAAATCTATAAATAGGACTTCATAGAGCTTATTTGTATAACTTATAAAATAGAGAGAGAGAAATCTAGAGAGAGAGTATGTGCAATATTTTTCTTGTAAACTTCATCATCATCACAGTGAATTATTTTACAACGACTAAAAATAAAAATAACTCTCGCATTGAGAGTGGACCATTATAAATTAAGTGTGTATTCTTGTTTATTTTTCATAGCTCCTATTTTGCTCTCGGTAGAATTAGAGAGTCCAATTCACAACAATAAAATCTCTCTCTTGTGTCAAAACTATGAGTATGCAAGCGCAGGGTTTAGTTAATTCCAAAGGCTGCAAACATGTGTTTTTAGTACCTAATTTGTTAATTGTTGTACGTTAATATAGACCAAGACCATATTATATTATACCATATATTATATTGTATAAATAGATATATGTTCTATAAAGATGTGGGGATAAGTTAATTATTCTCATAATTAATGATATTCTTTTGTCAAATTTCACTTGTCAAGGTGCAATTATATCAAACCGGTAGCTTGTCATGGGGTGTTGAGCCAAAGAAGTAATTATTTCGCGACAAGAAATATTCTTTTTTATCTTTTCAACGGGGACCAAGCAAAAGTTTATCAAAGACCCCCCCATTAGGCAAAGGACCTAATCATTCGGGGGAAGGATGAAGGGAAATTAAGAAATGGGTTTCCAAAGCTTTACTTTCACTATCATTTTGTGATCATCATCTCTTAAAAAGGAAGCTTTATTGTTGGTTGATTGAGACTCTCCTGTAAAAGGACGATCCCTTTCTGTAGGAAAATGCCAGTAGTTTCCAATAATATATATATATATATATATATATATATATATATATATATGCCCCACTTTTAAAGGGTACTACATAATAATTTCACACTTATACACTACATAACAGTTTATTATATGTGTGATTTGGTAGCACAAAACAGTGACTGATTCCTTCGGTGGTCCTTCATCAGAATATACACCGGTCGATCACAATCGTTGATGCACCTGACCTCAAATTGAGTCCATATAATTCAGATACAGCCACAAACACGTGTGCTCACCCACTACACACAAACGAAAAGATTGTACATGTATACGATAGAATAGAGTACTAGCGATAGCAGGTTTAGCTTAACAGTGATTTCACGTATGATTCTATTATAAAATGTAGAATTCGTACTTTTCCACGACAAGTTAAAAAATAATACAACATGGTTTGTCTTTGGTCATTTGCAAAGAACGGCCGTTAGATCACCCTATTCTAACATGTAGGAGTGTCTTTTTATATAATAATATTTATTTTATATAACAATGACATATGTATAATACTCGACCGAGATAACTAAATTTTTTATTGCTATATTCTTATAATTTTATTGTTATATAGAACAAAATAATATAACATTACAGCTCTTATTTTTAGATGTTACGGTGTATGACGGTGTTTCGTGAAGGACTTGAAAATTAGCATAATATCACAATTCACATGCAGCTTTATTTCTTTTGTGTGTTAGTGAATAGTGATGAAGCGGTTTATACAGCCAAGGTTGCCATTAATACCTCGAGAAGAAGCAACCAAATCTTTAATTTGAATAAAGAATTTTCATGTCCCTACTCCTTCCAATGGGGCTGGGAAATAAATTATTACTGTTGTCTCATAATAAAGCAGTATTAATAAAGATAAGACTAATTTTTACCTTGAAGGAACTGTTTCATATATATATATATATATATATATAATCCACATGCACTAAATTATAATATTTCTTTATATCAATCAAGACATTTGCATCCCAAATTTTTAATGGTTTAATTAATTTAATCAAAAGGGGTCAATGTACATCATGATGTTTTTGCAGAGGCAAACTTCTTGATCATCAAATGAAGAAACCATGCATTATTAATAAAAAAAAAAGCTTTGTATTATTGTTTTCCCTGTTTCAATGCAATCATACTTCGAAGGCAATTTTTGGTGTACTTGTTGAAAAAATAAATAAATAAAAATTGTCTTCAGGAATCTCAGAGGGACATGATTCATTGTATTATTGGATTAAGTTGCCCTTCATTTGATTTGTCAGTATTTGTTGACTATTATATATCTCATACAAAAATACAACACCATTTTATGCAAGTTAATTGAATTGAGTCGGTATACATTATTTGCACAATTTATATGATTATGCCAGATTATATATATATACATATATAGCTTAAAATCCAATTTATCCTAATTATTTGACTTCCATTATATCTCGAATGAAGCAGTTAGCTGCCACATTATATATATATATATATATATATGTATGTATGTATGTATGTACTTTTGATCTTGTTCTTGTGCTCAATTAATGGTGAACTATTATTGATGCACAATTTTCTTTTTCTTTCTTGGGCCATGAAAGAATCAATTCATTTGCTGACGACAAAAACCATAGCCAGTGGTGATCATTTGCGCATGGGGCAATGATATGCCGAGACTTTAGCCTATCTAATTCTGCCACACACATATTTATGTGCATAATAATAATAATAATAATAATAATAATAATAATAATAATAATAATTTCAGAATATTCCAAAATCAAAGGGGAAATTAGATAAAATAGGGGAAAACTATTTTAGGAAATCTTTAACTTTATCTATATGCTAAAAAGTTCTTTTATTTGTGAAACAGGTAGAGCTGCCTTAATTTCATACCTAACCTCCTTAATGAAATAAAGTTAAAAAAAGGTCTTTTATTTAATCAATATCTCATTATGTAGCAAGTGATAATTATGTGTTAGTTTGTACCTCTTTACTTAGTGATATGCATTGTGTTACACACACACACACACACACACACATATGCTTGAAACTGAAGCAATTTCTATGTGACATATATACCAAGATTAGTAGAAATATTATGTCAATATTATATGACCACAAACTCGCAATTAGTTTTGATCTAGTACTAAAATTACTCAAAGATGCTTGTCGCTCATGATTACCTCCTTTGATTAGTTTCCCTTAAACATGTCATGAAAGTGAAATCATTCGTTTTCCTACCCAACAAAAAGAGAATTACAACTTGTTAATTAGATTAGAGACATATAAATAGATGAGAGAGAAAGAGGACAGAGAAAGGACGTGAAGTGGACGATGAGTGAGGTGTATAATGTCGGGGACAACATGGTGACGTAGCCACACACGAGCTCTTACGTGTCAGTACACCAAGCAAAAATATGGGCAGCCGCAAGATAAATAAATATATATACATATGCATATTTTCTCTCTATATATAGAAAGAGAGAGAGAAGATAAATTGAGCATAGATATAGATCATATGTCGGGCGTATCAATTAGGTGACGTTACAATACTAGGACTCTGAGGAGTTTTGGAGTGCCTGATGGGTACATTTCTATATAGTCCTTATATTACATTTATATATATATATATATATATATTTACATATATACAGTTTTATCTACAAGGACAGCCTATTGTATGATGATCACCACAAAAGAGGATATCGATCACGACCATTTACACGCTCACATCAACATATACATTTGATTAGACACACAACAATTTGCATGCCATCAGTTGCGCTATATAGGCTAGCAATATCCAAATAACTAGTACTACCCTTGTATTTTTTATTTTTTTTAATTTTCTTTGAATTCAATTTCAAGATCATGCTAGCTCCAGCTGAATTATAAGCTAGACAGATTCATTTATTGCAACGTCATGTATTATTTCCAAGTCTTGTACTTGTCACGCACAAAATCTCCAATCCCAAACTCGGATTATATGCTCCGGATCTCTTGCGCAACCCTACTAGTTGTATCATAGACTCGAATGGTGCATGATGTTGATTGAGATTTTGTTTGAGAAACAAGTTAAAACTTTAAGTTTTAGCTTATTATGATATAAAACTCTCATATATTATAATAACTTGTTATGTATAAAGCATTTATATGTTATAATATTTAAATTTTAACTTACCTTTCAAACTTAGTATGCATCGCTTTTGCCGATGAGACGAGAGTTGCACTATCATGTGACAATTGGAATTATTTTTAAGTGATAACTTCTGCAGAAGAATATTATTATTTACTTTAAACTACCTAATCTTGACATCATCCGCAAAGATTAATCATGGTGGGCCAGTTTTTAGGAAATGATTAAACATCACCCACCTATTAAATCAATCTGGGTTTGGAGGAAACGAGCCAATTAACTCCCCCATGTGCCCCCTAATTGAGCCACTAAGTTAAGCCTTTCATATCCTCTATATATCTTTCTCAAATCACCTTTGATCTACATATATAACAGCAATCATTCATGATCTGGTTTTTGTTCAGGTAAAAGAGACAAGGCGTGGGGGATATTTTGACAATTTTTAAAGTTACTTTCATCAGTAAAGTTCATTAAAAAATAAAAGCGCTAAGTAATCAACACTCTGAGAATAGAAAAAAAATTTCTAGTTTTTTTTTTTTGGCTGACAGAAAAAAAAAAATTGTACGTCAGAGATTACTAGAAGGGGACCCTAATATAGCCTATTAAAAAGGTTTCCGTATCAAAACTATTTCCCTCTTGATCTCTGATAATAATCTTTTGGAACCTTTTATCAAAACAATCTTTTGGGACCCAAAAATGAGGTGTCAAACTTTATGCGGTAGTACTTATTTGCTAGCTGATTTTATGCTACACTTAATAATCTTGTTTAAGGGCATGCATTGTCTATTTAATGATTAGATTTATACATATACTGCTAGAGTAAAATTATGTTTTTAAGTTCCAATTTTAATCAAATGAGTAAATATGAGATCCCTTTTGGAGGGGGAAAAAACAAGCAAAGGTTAAGCAGTATAAATATATACTGTACTTTGTAAGCATATAAATCTCGGTTTTAAATTTACTGACTATATTGACATATCATATATATAAAAAAATAAGTTGAATTATTGTACTTCTGGCTAGCTTCTTTCTCTTAATAAACGCTTTATTCTTTATAATGTCAAATTGCTTTCAAAGCTTGTACTATATATTGATATTTATAGCACATAATAAAATGATACGTACTATATTATCATAATCTCTTTGAAAAAGAAATATAAGATGTCAGCTGGCATAGATTCAATGTATGTGAAGATATTTTTTTCTTTTTTTTTTCACAAGTAGATATATATATTTAAGGAATATATATTTGTTTTTTGTTTAATATGTCCTTTTTTTAAACCAAATTTGGATCTTAATTAAATGCTAATAAAAAAGTTGGGTTGAAGAAATTTTATGCATATATTGCACATCATATGTACACAAGTTGCATAGTTATACGCGAAAATATTCTTATATCAAATCAAACAATGCTTTGGTTTATGATAGAATGTAAGTTTAAACTACAGGGAATAAGAAACTTGGAAAGTAGCTTTAGAAATTTGGAAAAAAAAAAAAATTCCTTAAAAGAAGTCAAACTCAAAAGTTATTTTTCGTATCATTAAAGTTACAAAAAGTGTTTTGCCACGAGGAAATGCCGTTAGAGAAAAATGTTCATTTAATCTTATTTACTTATGTCAAGCAGTCCCATATGTTTAGCACTCTTAACAAATGGATCTAAACTAATCCTTCTTAATGGTATAATATTATTTTAACTTTAGGCCAATAATCATTAGCCAATTCCAACCAATTAACATAACAACATTAATAATGCGATTTGATTAACTATTTTATTAACAAAAACCCTTACACCGACGACGAAACAATTCCGACAAGCGACAAATTAATTCTCACGTCACAATACCCCTCAAATTAAGAAAATAATATTCCCTCCGCATGTCTTATTTAAACCATTTTTCTAATCGCCTCATGGTTTGTTTGTTTAATGATCACAGAAATTTGCTCTCTTTCCATGCATATTCTTGAATATATGTCCAAAATTAAGAAAATCCAAAATATTAGCTCATCAAATCCCAAAATTTGTTCTTCATCTAAACAAAGTCAAACAGCAAGGAGAGGTGGTATCCAGAAGAAGGGAATCCGTAGAAGGTTAATCATAATTAATAATAATACTAATAATAAAGCTAATAATTAATAATGGAGATGAAGAGAACATGGACTCTGTTTTGGCTGTGACCCCTAGAACGATCACAGACAGATAAGAAAAGTTGTAGGGCAATAGAAGTCCTCTACACAAAATTGGTAGTATTACATGGACGTGAATGGCAGCGGGGAAAAGAAGTCTGTCGCTGGCTACGTATTTTCCAAGATATATATATATATATATATATATATATATATATAAATATAAAATGCAATTAATTTATAAATCTCATATCCTACGTGTAACTGTCGGTAATGGTAACGTCTATCAAACCCTCCAATCATTGAGACTTTATTCAAGTCAGGGATTTTATACAGTGTGGCCAATCCTATTGTGATTTGATGTGCATGCCATGTGGCAGACCAAGAGTGAGAGATGGAAGCCCCGCCTTTTTTTTTTTTTTTTATAAAGAAAAGTCCAAGAAAAAGGTAAATAGCGTTAGCATATCGACAACGTTATTAAAACGATGCTGACATGAATGTTTGTTAAAGGTTCTGATGTTAGGCCATATCCCTCAACGAGCAACGTATCACTCGAGCTTTATCGAATGTGTTTGAAGGAAATGTGAGGGTGTAGCATTAGACACCTTACTACTATATCAACAAGCGTAAATCTTCACATTTAAGATCTTTAAAGAAAGGCAACTCAATATTTGAACATTTGATCATAGACCCATATACCAACAATCTATTATCATCTGTCCATCTTGCTCCGTGCTGATGAAAGCCTTGCTTAATTAGATTATCGAAAGCTTCATTACCGTGCTAATCCGTGCCCTTCATATGCTATGGTGTAAATCTTTAATTAATAAAATGTGTGATTTTGGTTGTAAATCTTATATATATGGGTCATGTGGGGAGGCAAGTAAATCTTCTTTAAATCTTTTTTTAATCTTTTCCAATAAATTTGCTCCTAGAGGTCCTGCCTCTTATTTCCTTCTCATTTAAACTCCTGTTCATTTGCCGGAAAAGATGACAGAAGTGGGACTTTATTGTTTTTTTTTTCTTTTTTTTTTTTAAACCAAAGTAGCTAGTTAGATGCTAACAGAAATGTTTGCTAAAAGCCATATTGTCAGGCCCTGCCCTACCCTTCGGCAAAAAACATATCATCCTTGCTCCACCAAATGTACCAGTAATAAAGATACATAGATATTGTCCTAAACACTTTGGTATTACTCTAACAAACGCAAACCCTTTACATTTTAAACCTCAAAAAAATAATCACCTAACACTTTAGACATTTGATCATAGACCCATCATGGTAATCTATCACCACTGAACTATCCTGCTCAGTGGTGATGAAAGCCCGACTTAGATAGTTGATGGAAAACTTTATTATCATGCTAATCTGTGCCCTCTATATAATATGGTGTTAATCTTTGATTACCAAAATGAGTGTTTTTGGTTATAAATTAGTTATATATAGATCATGTAGGAAGGCAAGTAAATCTTCTTTAAATCTTTTTTTTTTATCTGTTTTAATAAATTTGGTCTTGGGGACCTCCCTCTTATTTCCTTTTCACTTAAATTCCTGTTCAATTATTGGAAAAGATGACAGAAGAGGGACTTTTTTTTTTTTTTACCCTTTGGAAAATGCACAAGAAACTGTAATGTTTGGGACCATTATGTTTGGGACCATTTTTGCACAACTTGTGTACCCATCAATTCTCCATTTTTTTTGCCTGCCCTGGAGCCAGCTAAAAAAATAGTGGTAAAATTTTGGAAAGAAATATATAATTATCTAGATATATTCATCAGAGAATAAAACTATTCTACATAAAATCTAGATGGATTCGATATTTTTGCTGCTTTAGTAAAGAATGAAATATCTTTCAGTTAGCCACAAAAAAAAAAAAAAAAAAATCTTTCATGCCAAAATAGCAAGTAATTAGTAAATTCGAGGACTTTTGCATGCAGTTTGAACCTTTTCTTTTTAAGTACAACATGCAGTTTTAACCTTTTTTTTAACTTATAAGAACTGTAGAATCCGTGGTCATAATTAACAAAATATGTTTAAAAAAGCGATTCAATGAGTGCATTGATTATCAAGAAAAAAAATAAACAGAGAGAGAAAATTATTAAGCACTTTATTTTGTTTTATTTTATTTTTATTTATTCGGTTTCTTGTTGGAAAAACTTATCCCATTATGACTAAGAATAGTACTCCAAAAGTCAAAGGGGAAAAAAAAAAAGAAGGAAATTCTTCATTAACTATATTAGCTTTATCTTTCTTTCTTTTTCATCTTTTATTTTTTCTCTCTGAAATGAGTCTTTTTCTCATTTCCCTTTCTTACTTTCCTTTTCTTTGTCGATTTACTGTATTTTGTTTCAATATTGTCCCCCCTTATCATAAGAGCCATACATATATATATATATATATATATATATATATATGGAGCCCACAGCTTTTGTTGTAGCGGTGTCGGTTGATTTTATGATCCCAAAATATTCATCGGAAAAATCTTATTAACAACATACTTTATTATTAATGTTATATATTATTTTCCATGCCTCAAATTGCATTATGAACTGCTCACAGTAACTGGCAAGCAAGCCTGAAAAAAATACTATTTAATTTTAATTCTATAACTTTCTATATGATGTTTCAGACCAAACAATTATTTTAAATAAAAAATATAAGACAAAAACAAAATACCCTATTTTATTACAATTTTAGAAACGTATATATATATATATTATATAACTTCCTCTTTCTTCTGGTAATTTCTACTTCCACACGTATATTAATTTATTGAGTTAGTTCCTATATTGTCCATTTCAACATAAATATTTCCTGAATTTCAAACTTTTTTTTTTGGGAAAAAAAATCATATGGTTTAAAACCATACTCAACAATAGTAGGCCCCAGTACTTAATTAATTAATTAAGTGAGTGGTCCTAAATATGCATACACAGTATAATTATTAATTAGTACATGTGATCAATTAAATTAAACGTCCAAAAAGGTCTTCTATTTTTGCAAGCAATTCTAAATGAAGGGTCCCCTTTTTGGGGTTGTACTTATGAGGATTTAATTAAGTCATATTTTTGCTTTCCCTATTTAGAAATCTCACTTTTACAATTGCGATATAATATGAAGAAAAGAGATCCACTTATAATCAAAAGAGTTTGTTTAACACTTTAATTCGAACTGAAGTCTTTAGTTATTTAAAAATTTTAAACTGTAATAAATTTTTACTTTTTATTATAATTGTTGATAGTTTTATATTATAGTTAGTTAAAATTGATAAATTAAAACTAAAGTATCAAACGAGTACAAAATTACATCAAATTAAAAAAAAAATTATTAGTTTTATAAAATTTTAATAAAAATTTGATGTTTATAACCGAGCCAATCAATGGAAAAGTCAATAAAATTTTATCTTTAATGGGTGTTTTGGAGGATGGTAAGAACTATTGGTTAAAACTGTTTTTTACTGTAGTATGTAAAAGCTTTAAACTGTAGCGATTTTTTTTTTTGTTATTGTAACATGTAAAAGTTTTATATTATTTATAACGGAAAAGATAACGTGAAGATTAATCTTTATACATCTCCTACATGTATATATATATACACACACACAGAGAAGAAGTACACGTTTATATAGTTGTACTCGTTTAAAACACACATAGACCCTTCTTCTTTTTTCTTGCCCATTACTTAATTTTATTTCTTTTTTTTTTTTTATTCTCTAGATATGATCATCATAGAGATATCTTAGAAACCAATCCAGACCAATGCAAAAGCAGCACCAGATTTGCGTAAAACCCACTTGATTGTTTCACATTCCTCTATTCTCATTCTCTCTCTCTCTCTCTCTCTCTCTCTCTCTCTCTCTCTTCCTCTTTCTCTCTCCATGACTTGAATTCTAAGTATGATTTATCCCTCTCCCCTTTAAAATCATAACAAACTATTCTTGATTTTTCCACTTCTAATTTCTGTCACAAGACATCGACATATAATCCCCAAAATCCTTCTCTCTCTCTCTCTCTCTCTCTCTCTCTATCCCCCATTTCTCTCATGTCCAGCTAGCAGCTACTACTACTTCTTTCCCGGTTACCTCAAACTTTCATATCACAAATATATACATAATATATATATATATATAGAAACACACACATCGTTTTCCTTTATAGTAGTACAAGGAAAGGAGAAAAAAAAAAGGAAGAGAGAAGAAAAAAACATGGGACGTCACTCTTGTTGTCTGAAGCAGAAGTTAAGGAAAGGTCTTTGGTCACCTGAAGAAGATGAGAAGCTCTTCAATTACATCACTCGATTCGGCGTTGGCTGCTGGAGTTCAGTTCCTAAGCTTGCTGGTAAAGTAATTTATTTTATTTTTTTAGCAATTTTTATTTGTGCCCACTCAATATTTATAGTTCTTGTGTATGTGTATGATCAAATTAACCGATTTAATGTTTGGTTAATTGGTTAATTTTGTTGATAATTTTGCAGGGTTGCAAAGGTGTGGAAAGAGTTGTAGATTAAGATGGATAAACTACTTGAGACCTGATTTGAAAAGAGGAATGTTTTCACAACAAGAGGAAGATCTCATTATTAGCCTTCATGAAGTTCTTGGCAATAGGTATTTAAATTTATATATATATATGTTAAGATGTTTATATATAAATAGTCGAATAAAATTTGAAATATTTTTTTTGGGGGGCAAAATTTTGCAGGTGGGCACAAATTGCAGCGCAATTACCGGGAAGAACAGACAATGAGATAAAGAACTTTTGGAATTCATGCCTAAAGAAGAAGCTAACGAAGCAAGGGATTGACCCAACGACACACAAGCCGATAAACGACATGGAAATAATCAAGGACGGCAGTATAAAAACAAGAATGATATGATGATGAGGAGCAATATTTGTAGAGACCAAATTAAGGATCATCATCCTAACTTGCCAATAGTAGTACCTCACCAAGCTTCATCACTTCCAAATCATCATGTCTCTTCAACATTGGCCTCCCATGGACCGGCATTCCTCGTCTCCGATTCTGCTTACTTCGAATCCTCCGCCGCCTCTGCCGCCGCCGCCGTCGGATCAAGCTACAATTCACTATCCTTCTTTGATCATAGCAGTGCTATAAATGAGGCCTATAATACCGATTGTGAAAATCTCAACATTCTGCAACTCAACGCCTCAATTAGACCCCACAAGTGCTATGATCACCACCAAACAACATCAAGCGGCTTCAACACCGGCTTCACTTCAATGCCGAGTTTAGCGAGCTCCGACCACGGAACCAACATGTCGGCGACCGCCGCCGCTGCCGCCGCCACCGCGGACTTCTCTGACAACAACAACTTCTTCTTGAACGAGGTTAAGGAGACCAATTCAAGCAACAGCTCCAACGTTAGCAACTATACAACTTTCCAAATGAACAACAACAACAATGGAGGTTATTGTTGGGACGCCGACAACAAATTGGACACGTTTTTTCAGCAGTTTCAGGCGATGAATAATGGGATCATTAAAACTGAAGAAATGATGATGAGAACAACTACAAGTAGTTCATCGTGGCAAGATCAATCATCAGAGCAACTAAATCATCTTCAGACAAGCTTATCTCATGTTGATCATATGATCAGTAGCTATCCATTAACGTCGCTGTCGGAAGATTTAACAGGTGCTAATTTTGATGTTTTCCAGCACATATCATGAAAATCAGTGTAAATTCATGATTCTTTTTTATTACTCTTTTTTTTTTTTTTTGGGTTATCTATACAAGTATACACAAGTCACCAAAGATGTTGATAGTAAGAGGAAATTCATGTGAAGGTTTGAGAATTGAAGGGCTTTTTTTTTCTCTCTTTTTTTTTTTCTTTCTCTTTTTTACATGACTAGGCAATGATTAAAAAGTAAAAACTATAGGGTAGCTCATTGTTTTTTTTTTTTCTTTTTTCTTTTTGAGTTCTTGAATCTGTGTACTATTTTTCCCTTTTCCCCTTTTTTTATTTACTTTTGTAATTGTTTCAAGAGGAGTTGAAATAATGTAACGAGTGTAACTAATTCTTGGGTTAATTATCCTAATCTTTTATCTCTCTCCATGTTGTCTAACTAATTATCATTATTTCCTTTGTGCAGTTATATATGTTGCTTCTATTCTTTTTTCTTTTTCCTTATTTTCCCCTTCATGCCTGTCTTTTTCCAAACTTACCCCCATTTATAAGTTATTTTACATATAACCTATTGGAGCTTATAACATGATGCAAATTTTAATCCGAGCCCACAATTTGAATTTTTTTTTTCTTTAATTTTTTTCCTTCCTTCTTCTAAACTGAATTAAGTAGAGAAATAATTATAGCCCCATACCCATTTGGGAGATCATCATTTAAACTATTTTAATGTGAAAAATAATAGATTAAATTGGATATGTCACATATCATAATAGATGGGTGGGGTTGAATTGAGATTGTGATATTTTTGAAACGCTGGCATAGTTTTAATATGAAAGAAGATTATTCTACCCAAATTAAAGTCACAGATTATGCTGATTTCCTGGCACTTATATGATCCATAGGCGGGCTCCATTTTTCTCCATGCATTGAGTCCTTCCAAAAGGCTTAGTACTTGGCTGGCCTCTTCATTATTGGAGAGAGAGAGAGAGAGAGAGAGAGAGAAGAATATTGTAGGGTCTTCTTTTACAGAAAACAAGAAAAGGATCCAAATTTGTTTAATCAACTTTGATTTTTTTCTCCCAAAAACTTTGATTGTTTGATCAAATTCAAATGTATTAAGACGAAATTTCATAGAGGGCACTCCTATAAAGGACATAACAAAAAACATGGTGGCAGTCAGTCACGGGCAAAATTCAAAGCCCAATCATATTGTCATATCGTACACGCGTGTGGGTATAAACATATTTATGCACCACTATTAAAAAAAATAAAAACCCTAAAAAGACTAATAATAGTAATTGATATGCATAGCAAACTTTATTGACCTCACATCATAATATTAATACATGTCATTAGACTACAAATTTTTTATAATTATTCTCAAATCTAGTCCCTCCCAAATACAGAGACTGGAATTTAAACTTCAATATGTGAATATACGATCTCAAAATATGTTCCTTTTAATATACATAATCATGTAGGTAAAGTCTCAATCAGGCATGGTGACTAATCCGTTACTTGTAATTTATTTTTTTGATTCACCAGTGTAACATCATTTTGCATCGTGTAACATTTAAATCACTTAAATATAACCCTCAATATTTTAAGTGCTCGACTACATTTATCAAGTATTACACTAAAACAAACAAATTGAGTGTTATATGTTCATATGAATAATGTTAAATGATTGGCGAAGGAAAAAAAATTACGTGTGACCGGAGGCAATTTCTAATAATGTATTTTAATATATATATGTAGCATATATATAATATCTATGGAGTACAAAGCTCTTCAGAGTTTTGACATACATATGTCAAGCTTCTATTACTATTGTGGCTGCAAAAGATACCTTACAAGAAAGAGGGAAAAGTTTATTTTTGAGCATGCATGTCAAGAGAATCATATATACATATATATATACACACACAGACACACATATGTATATAGCTATATAGCTGGTTAAATAATTTGTTACCTTTTACATAGCCCTAGTGGTTATAATAACAATTATAGGTGGTGGTGGGTCAATCTGAATCACAGAAAGCTGCTTCAAATTTTTTTGTATCCCATGAGACAACGACAAGGTTTTTGAACTCCTCTAGATTTGGAATAGCCTCGGTGTCAGGGCCAACAATTTATTTTTCCAAACTCTTTTGTATCTTTTGTTGCTATGCATTTGGATCCACATCATTCCAATGCACCAAATTAGGACCATATATATTTGGATGTCGTTTTCATGTCCATTCATATATATATATATATATATATATATATATATCTGTGTGTCTGTGTCTGTGTGCGTACATTTTGGTCGTAAGAGCAAACTTTTGAGAAATTGTGAACCAAAACTAAAGAAAACCCACATTGGACTTCTTTATGTACTATGCTTGAATTCCATTAAATATGCAGGGAAAACGATAAGTCGGCAATACCTAACTATTGCATCAACCTTATCTTAAATTAAAGCAGTTTCTCCTGAAATTTTGACAAGTAAACTAAAAGAAAGAAAAGCACAAAAATTGGTTTGCTCGCATTAGCAAATTCTTAAGTGTTGAAAAGCTTTATTGCGTGTTTCACATCCCCGGCAGAGTTACTTAGGGATAAGATGAGTGGCCGCCCCTTTGAATTTTTTTTTAATAATTTTATATATGAAATTCTATAAAAATTATACCCTCCTCCCCTAAAATTATTTTCACCCTTCTACACCTCATTAGTTTAGACGTCACACCTCAGCCTCCCATCACTAATTTTTCTAGCTTTGTCGCTATTTGACTCATTGGTTAATTGGTTTCAGTATAAAGCTCTCACATGTTATAGTGTAAAATAAAAAACAACTACAATATAAAACTTTCAGAAGCTACAGTCTTTGAACCAATTTTTTCCATTCAAAGTGATTTGCCAAATACCCTATTATTAAAAAGAAGAATAAAAATTGCCCACCAGCAAAAAACTACACAAACTAAAGTGTTTTCCACAATTTACATGAATTTAGTTTTGTAAACATTAATTCCTGCTGCCTCCATAATGTGTTACAACAACATATTCAAACTGAACCCATTTTTTCAATTTTTTTAACATCACGTTTTGGTCATGCTTTTATGGTGGTGAAAGTGCAAAGTCAATTTAGGTTGATAACTGTCTTTTGTTGACGTAGACCCCAAATAGAATTAACGTGAACAAGAGAGAGATATATTTGCTGTTCTTAATCATCAATAAAACAATTTATAAAGCTTCGAATTAGAGCACATCCAAAAATGCATCTCATTTTTCAATAATTGAATAATGAAAAATAAAAATAATTTGAGTCGCTAAAAATATAGCCAGATCTCCCCCCAAAAAAGTTAAAAAGTTTCATCAAATAAAGTCGATGCTGAAGTTTGAGTAACATATATATTTCAAACAAAAAAAAAATATTCCTCAAAAACCTAAAAAAAAAAAAAACTTTCTACTCAAATTAAGAATTGAATTTACAATTTATACTAAAATGATGAAGGGCAAGAAAAAGCAAAAGTTGTGATTATTAATCGGACGCAAGAATTTAGTGCTTATGTGTTGTTCCTTTCAATCAAATTATTTCATTATTAGTACAATCCAATTATTTACTAATTGAATCCAACTTGTCAAAATAAAATTAGTATAAATACTTTTAACATTTTATAATCAAGAAGATGCAATTATTTACTACTTATGTGTTGTTTCTTTCAATCAAATTATTTTGTTATTAGTACAATCAAATTATTTTATATATAACAACTAATTGGATCAAACGTCTCAAAATCAAATAGTATAAATACTTAACATTGCGTATACTTTTTTATTACTTTCATGTTATATATCTACTGGCAAAATACGACTCCAAAGTATGCCGACATTGTTGTGCGGGAGGGTCAACCCTGAATTCAACATTCATGAACAAAAATACGAATCAACTTTCTTTCTTTTTAAAAAAGCAAAAGAAGCAGAAAGAAAAGAGACCAAGGAAATGTGTGTATAAGACTAGAGAGTCAGTGTATCCTAGAGGAGTCAAATCCTCAGCTAAATACATAAGTATATACCCTCGAGTCTTTTAAGGTAGTTGAAGATATGCTTGACCGCAACCTAGTGGTTCGGTCCCGGATCCGCTTGAAATCGACTAACAATCCCAACCGCATAACAAATATCTGATTGTGTGCAAAACATGACATACATGAGACTACCCACTACCGAAACATATGATCCGTGGGTTTGAATGATGTGGTATAGAACCTTATGGTTTGAATCGTGTGTTTTAAATTATATGGTTTAAATAATAGTTTGGATCTAACGTTTAGAATGTAAAAGTTTAAAATGAAAATAAAACATTACTGGGGTGTTTGGCAGTGGTGGGAACCACTCAGTTCCCACCACAAACTCAGTTATGAACAATAAAAAGTTCTCACATGCTACAGTAACAATAAAAAAAAATTGCTACAGTGTAAAACTCTCACATGTACAATGAAAATGGTTCCCACCACTGGTTTCCACCACTCTTTCAAACACCCACTACATTAAGTTTAAAATAAAAATTGATATTTAAAAACTATAATTTATAAAGAAAAACTATGTGAAGTTAAAAGAAGTAAAGTTTAAACTTTGAATCGTGAGTGCTTTGACCAGTTCAAAACCACTTTCATGATTTAAACTGGTCTTAATTATTATTTCATCATCAAAATTTGAATCGGTTTAAACCTATGTGCCAAGCGTCACATAAAGTAGCCTAGTGGCAAGTGTGGCCTAGTGGCAAGTAATAATATGTACGTGTTTTTTCGTGGTCAAACAATGGCGTCAGACATGTTTCATTTGGCATGCTTTGGCTGAAAATTTTGAAATTATGGCTTTCGTTTGAGACATTCCAGATCGTCAGAACAGTACCACCGACACGACGGCCTGTCTCCTGATACTGTCCAAAAATTACCAAGTTAAATAATACAGATGAGATTACCATCACCATGCATGCATGGCTTAATTTAATTAGTTTGGCAAATTAAGGAAATTATACAAATACAAAAAGAAGAAAATGGAGAACATGATTAGATCTAGGATTCGGGGGATTTTACCTTTTTATAGGTTTCAATTAAGGAGATTTGTATGGTTGACCTTGAAAACATTCCCTATTATTTTATGTTTTTCAACCATAGGATATATTTTTTTATATTTTGATGTAATTTTAATATGCTAAAAAAGTACGCTATTGATATAAATCCTATTTAGAAAGACCCTTTAATTAATTAACATAAATTCAGTTCGAGGATCAATTCTAGAGGGACAAAATATTTGTAAGATGTCAAATAAATTTAACTATTTCGACAAAGAGTGAATTTTAAGAACTTCCTTTATGTACCAAAAAATAAGACAGAAAGGTAATTAAGGGACCAAATTTGGAAAGCCACGAGTGTCCGAAAATAAATTTTGTAAAAATCTAGCCATTCAAGGACCGACCTAAATTGAAGAAAGGGGAAAGAAAAAAGTTTAGGGGCATGTGTAATGAATGTAACTCAAAAAGAAAACGGAGAGAACATCTATGTCAGTAATGACGTGAGGCAAAAAATGGTATCTGAGTTTGATGGGCTTTTAAACTTAATGGCCCCCTCGTGGCAGAAATGATGGCCACCTAACGTTTTTTTTTTTAGGGCCACAATATTCTCTTAAATCTCATACAAGTTTAATACTCAAAAAAGGTCACCTACCACTTCAAACATTTGATCATGACCCATTACTATTACTATCGCTAGACTATTCTCTCTGTATACTTTTATTTTTATGTAATTTTTAGTTAAAAAAAGTACGCTATTGATGTAAGGTCTTACCTAAAAAGACCCTTCAATTAATTAACACAAATTCAGTTCGAGGACCAATTTTAGAAAGACAAAAAAAGGTTGTGAGATGTCAAATAAATTTAACTCCTTTGATTAAGAGTGAATTACGAGAACTTCTTTCATGTACTAAAAAACGTGACACAAATGCAATCAAAAGACTAAATTTTGTAAAAATCTATCCGTTCACGTATCGGCTTAAATTAAAGGAAAAGAAAGTTTATGGACATATAATAAATTTAAGAGCAATCATATTTAACCCGATATGTTATAACCTCGTTACTAACAAAATAATAGGACTCAATTTAATAAGTATATTGTATAGTAGCTTAGGGCATACAATTTTATGAGTATTTGGGTTACAAGATAAACATGATTTTTCTAAATATAAATTAAAAAAAATGGAGAGAACATCTATGTCAATAATGACTTGAGGCAAAAAATGGTATCTAGTTTGATAAGCTTTTAGACTTAATTGGCCTCCTCGTGGCAGAAATTATGGCTACCTAACGTTTCTTTTTTTTTTTTTTTTTTCATTTTAAGGGCCACAATATTCTATGAAATCTCATAAAAGTTCAATACTCAAAATCCGCACATTTATTTTACCTTGCCACTAAGATTTACGAATTGAAATATTTTGAAAATGTGATCATCAGTCCATTTCAATGATTTTGGGAAATATTCTTGTATGACTATGAATGGTAAGAATTCAATGTGCTTTTATACAAAGTTGAAACTAGTTACGCAAAGACATTGTACTCTGTGAGCAGCTAAAAAAAATCAGATTATAAATTTAAAAACATATGTGCAAATGTCAACCACTTTAAATGGTAACTTTGCAAACAGAGGAGTGATTTTTGATGGGTTTAAGATTCTAAAATGTCAGAACTCCTAATTTGATGATTGGGTTGGCAGTTATAATAATGGCCTTAAATACATGAAAAATGAAAAGATAAAGAAACTTAGGTAAAGATGAAATAAATAGTGTCTCGGAATGTAGCTAGAATTATATAATTAGAACTAAAATACTATAGCATGTGAGAGTTTTATATCATGGCATATTTTTGCGTTACTCTGTAGCACATGAGAGTCTTATACTTTAACAATTACAACTAATAAATTCTAACTATCTTGCCAAATAAAGCTAAAATAAAATAAAACAAAAGTGTTTTCTTAAGTTTAAAGGCTCAAGATAGCTTCTCATTAAAGATAAAGCTACTATGAAAAAAGTGTTCTCATGTCTCATTGATTGCCTTTGTCTCGTTGTTTTCAATCAGAGGAGAATTTGGTTATGTTTTTTTATGATTGTCTGCTCTACGCATAGACTAGGAAGAAATCGCTTCCCTAATTTTCACTCCATTGCTCTTCTTGCAGTTTATTATTTGATTATACAAAGTTAGGTGTAACAAGAATTTTTTTTTTTTTTTTTCTTTTGTCAACATTAGGAGTGCTTTATAGGACCTTGCTTATAATCAAGACAAGAAATGATTAAATAAAGAATGGGTCTCTCTTTGGACTTGTAAAAGGGGAGAAAAGAAAAGGAAAGAGTAACTCCAATGTCTTCTCTTTTTGATTTACAGATTATAATTTCATGTGGGCAAGTTATAAACTCAGTTTATATTGGTGAGAGGTTATAATCACACCAGTTCTTAAACAATCCACTAATCCAATTCAGTAAATCTCAGCAGTTAGAGCATTATCTGCCAACTAATTATTTGAGAGGAAAAACTTCACACTGGAGATTATTATAACCTTTAGTTGTCTTTCAGAGTTTTCTTCCGCCTGAATTTTTCTGCAATTCAAAGTGCATTAATAATTTTAGAGGAAAAATCTGCCACTGGAGACTATTGAAACCTTTAGTCGTCTTTCAAAGTTTTTCTTCTGCCTGAATTTTTCTGCAATTTAAAGTACATTCTATCCTGTTAAATTCTGCTGTTAGTTTGCAAATGACTATTTTGTTTTTGGTTACTTTTCAAATATGAAGGTTTGCTTTCTTTGATATTTCTAACAGCTATTTGTTGGTTGGGAAAAAGAATGTCATGTTGCATTTTGAATCTGAATAGAAAAAACAGGAAAACGGCAAGTTGTTACAAACGCATCGAGTAGAACTCACTCTTGTAAAACCAGCTTTTAAGGAGAGGGAACCCAAGGGCTCATAAATCCACTAATTATCCAGCAATCTTTCCATGTCCATCACATTTCGCAACCGTCTCCACGGTCGCCCATTTTCCCAGCAAGGTGACTTCACAGATCACTGCTTCTATTCAGTAGTAAAACCTAACCAGGTAGCCCCATCCATATAACGGGTCCACCTATGCATGTTAATCCAACTTATAACACAACCATTTCGACTTGAACCAATGACAAGATGGTCCAGCTCCAACACTAATTTTTACAAACCTATTGAGTAGAACTCACTCTCGCAAAATCAACTTGCAAAGGGAGGGAACCCAAAGGCTTATACACCCACTAATTATCTTATAATTCCCTGTGGGACTATTGGTGTAAGTCACAAATTGTTCATTTCTGATCAAATGATGGAATGATTTTTTTTCAAATGGTTAACTAAAGAAATAATCTCAAGGTTTTGGAAGAAAGTTTGCTTTGCCCCCAGGCCCCAAGGCACTAAACCAATAGTGAACAACACTTTGGTTCAGTAGTTAGATGCCCAGCCCAAATGTCAGGCCCAGTCCGTCATGAACAGCAGCTAGACGCTTGTTCAAACAAGAGGTGAGAAATTTGCACAGAAAAAAAAAATCCATGGAACTTGTGTCATTTTTGTTGAAAGATCAGAAAGACAGTCCATAACTGTTCCAATCAAAAAGCCTTAATCCTTTGAGTAAGACTCAAAATTCAATGCCCAAATTTGCGACTCTTCTTGTGTTGTAATATAATTGCTCCCATGAAATGAATAATGCCTAAGATGTATTGTGTGTTTCAATCTGGCTATGGTATGGACACCCACATACGTCGACTATACATAAATTACACACATAAATACATAACATGTATTTGTATTATACAACAAAATTATTAGCAAAATTGGGAAAGACCCTCATATACCTAATCCATCACCCAGCATGTTGTCTGCAGAATCATTCAGTTGCCTGTCAAAGACAGAAACTGGACCCCTTTTAATTCTTGCGCACATAAACGGCAAATACATATTGCCTATTGCAGAGGCAACTTTTTCACTCTTAGGTTCAATATCCCTGTTCTTCTTTTCACAACACCCACAAATGAAGTAGAGTTCTTTTTGTTTCTTGTTCCCCCTCCTTTGTTTCTTCTTCAGTTTTTCTTGGTAGCGGTTTGTCCTCTTTCGATCCGACATGATTATGGCATGGCATAATCATTAACCACACGATGTTTGACAAGAATTATTCTGCTAACAGAACAAGTTAGATTCATTCAGAAAAAAACACAGTATGCTTGGTCCCTATCAACCAAGCGGAACATCATAGGCAAATAACACACACACACACAAACACATGTTGATGGACCGAAACAAGTGATGCTGATGAAAAAGCATGGTAAAAAGTACAGAAATAAAAAAGAATCTTCCAGAAAGGGAAGACAGATCATTATACTAAGTTGGCAATAAGCATGTGAAAGCATAAACTTGAGCATATAGGTATGGAGTTGCAACTTAGAGAACCTAGTTAGCCAGCGCAGCAAAACAATGACAAAACAGAATAGGGCAAGGGAGCAAAAAGCGCACTTTTAGCAACAAAAGGGACAAGAGACGCCTAGAAACGGTAAGGATTTATGGGATGCCAAACTGATTGTTGAAGCTTTATGAAAATTCAAACATATGCATTATTAATTAAAGTAGATAAATTTCCATTAATATGGCCAGAGTTTTTAACAAAGCTGGGGAATAATGATTATGATTTAAATCATCATTGAAAACAAGATGATGAAGAGTTTCAACAACTTGCAGAAATGGAAAACTTGGTCAGCAATGTTCAGCTTAACCACTGGCTGTTCCAGAAGGCCAGTCTGTTCAAAAGACAAACACAAAAGGCACCAAGTATAGCAAAATAATTACCAACTTTAGATTTATAAATTTCCAGTCACTAAGAAAGATCATAGTTAATGAAATTTTGAAAGCTAACACTAAATTTTGGGGGTGTAGACGTAAAAACAAGACAAGGGGAAACATGCTACCATGGCTGAGGAGAGAGTAGAAAACAAGAAGATGGTTATTCTTTAAAACCAAAATCCTCAAAACTACACCAACAAAATTCCTCCTAGATATGCAAAATTTACTGAATATAGACATAAACTTTTGGAATACAGACATTCAAAGATCTCATCCAGTTTTAGCTGATCAATCAATAATCTGATTAACCATCTTGAAAGATTGATCAGTCTTCCCATTAGTTAAATACTATTACTTATCAGCAAACATTGAATTTCCTCTAATTCATTTACTGTCAGTTATCTATTATATGTTACAGCCCGAGATTCACTCACATGATCAAAACTGCATAACTCATGTTGCATACGATTGCCGGTGGGGGTGAGCTCCAGGCTGATAAAGAGCGAGATGGTGAATGGCTTTGGGGAACAACTCCCTTAACTCGGCATTTTGAGCTGCAACAGAGCGGGCCCCCTCAAGGGCACTCAAGGCGTGGGCTTGTTCAAGAGCCATGCTGTTCCCAACGTGCAACGCAAGATGACACAGCAGTTTCATGGCCGGAACTTGAGCCCGGCAATCAGGCTTAAGCAATCTCATCAAAGGAGGAACACCCTCGAATTCAATTATAGCCTTTGAGTGCTCCACGCGATTGAAATTCTCCGGAGACACAAACTTTGCCAAAGCAACAGCAGCCTCCGCGGCCACATCAACATTCCTATCACTGAGATGCGACACCAACGGACTGACAATCCGAGTCTCCCTTGCAGGAAAAGTCCGAGCCAGGCACCCAATTGACTTAATTGCAGCAATTTGCAATGTCGCACTAGTCTCCTCTCGAATGACCCGCAAAAGCTGATCGAGAACAGCCTTCGCAGCCGGCGAATTAGTCTTAAAAGCAGCTCGTCTAAGGTCGGAGCTTGTTTCCGCGACGGCGGCTATCTCCATCACTGTCATTATGCAATTACACTGCAATTCCCCTTTCTCCTTCTCAATAATCTTAGCCAAACAAATCATCCCTTTGGTCTCTGTAACTTTTCGACTGTTGGTTAAACTAGATTTACAGAGCTTCCACAGAGCCTCAGAGCAACAAACTTTAAGCTTAAGTTTCATCTCAGGAGTTTCAGCCTCTCTATCCTTCCTATGATGGATTCCGCCTCGACTGCTCCCATCGGAATGGTGATGAGAAGAGAACGACGAAGTCGTCGTCAAAGTCGAAGAATGGCCACCAGAATTCTGTGGTTTACCAGCTATTTGCTTATTAATCTGAACAATTGAGTGAATGCTAGTCTTACCGGAGTTTAGCTTCGGGTCGTCCAGAATCGTGTCCATGGAGAGCAACGACACAAGCGGTCTCATGACGTTCTCTCTGGCAAACTCCTCCTGCGCGTCGGAATCGAGCTCCGCCATTCTCGAGACGAGTTTCACCACCGAGACCTGAACCCTAATTGGCGAGTCGTTGAGGACCTGGACGATAATCGGAATCCCTAGGGCTTCAACGACGAAACGGACTCTCTCGAGGTCGGTTGCGACGTTGTAGAGCGCGTTGGCGGCGGCGATTTGGGCCTCCGGGGAGGAGCATTCCTTTAGGAGCTTCAACAACGGCGTAATTCCGCCCTCGTCGACGATGATCTTCTTGTTCCGGTCGTTATCGCGGGCAAGGGAGGCGAGCTCGTTGGCGGCGTCGATCCGGGGCTTGATTTGGCCCATCTGTACGGTGGCGATTGAGGACCAGACCCAGGACATGATCGGATCGTTGCTGGCGATTGGAGGGAGGGAGAGATTAGCGCCATCGGCGTCGAAGATCGAGAGGAGCCACTTCATGTCGCCGATGGAAGACTCGAGAAGGTTCGAGACCTTGCGGAAGTCGGCGGTGTTGGTGATGGAGAAGACCTGGCGGAGGACGCCGCTGTGCCTGCACTTGCGGACGAGGGTTAGGGCGCGCTCGAGGTTCTTCATGACGTCGGAGACGATTCGGCGGACGGGGCGCTCGTAGACGGAGGGGGCCGCGGAGGCGATCCTGACGGCGGAGCGGAGCATCTGGGAGAGGCGGTCGACCTGCTTGGCGAGCTCGCAACAGTCCTGCTTGGAGGACTCGGCCTCCTGAGCGGCCTTAATGACGCGGTCGGCGAGGAGGATCGGTTGAGAGAGCTCGTCTTGCAAGGTCTTATCCTCTTCAACGGCCGCCATTATTGTACGGAACCGGACGTGTTTAGTTTTAGTTTTAGTTTGCTTAGTAGAGGAAAGACAGCGAAGAGGATGAGAATTTTGAGCAGTGAGTTTGACGTTCTGTTAGACAAAGCCGGCCAATCCCTGAAATTTAGGTCAACAATTAATAAATTAATACAAAGAATATTTATTTTTGGCCACCAGATTTTCCTTAAAAAAGGGCCACTTGAAGTTTATTGTTCTTTTTTTTTTTTTTTTTCTTTAATCAAGCTTTTTTACAATTATTGATGTAGAGAATATTTTGTTTTTATGTTTTAAATAAAGATATTGAATAGTTTTTCACTTTAGCGCAAGGGAAAAAAAAAAAAAGAATAGTTTATGACATTCCATTTATGACCTCTTTGGGACAAATTAGATTTTAAAGGGTGTGGTGATCCTAAAACAAAGAAAAAACAACACAAAAAAGAAACAAATATGACCTCTTTGGGACAAATTAGATTTTAAAGGGTGTGGTGATCCTAAAACAAAGAAAAAACAACACAAAAAAGAAACAAATATGGTGATCCTAAAACAAAGAAAAAACAATACAAAAAAGAAACAAATATGGTGATCCTAAAACAAAGAAAAAACAATACAAAAAAGAAACAAAAGGAAAGTAAAAAGGGTGATTGGGAAATATAATTAAAACTAATTTTTTATTAAAAAAAATTATAACATATAAGATTTTTACATTATAACGATTTTTTACTTTTTAATTTTATTTTATTTATTACCCAAAAAATTAATTCTAATCATACTTGTTAAACACTCTATATATCCTCTCAATCCATCGATAGAGTAATCTTTGAGAGAGAGAGAAGAAGAGGAAGAAGAAGAGAAGAGTTTCAACCATGTCATTCTTCCACAATAAGTTGAGGTGGATAACCCTTCAAAATTTTATGGTGTGCTCAATGTGTTGACTGTGAAAAATTGTCAAACAGTATGAACGCTCCTATGATAAAAACGAAATTGATCGTATATTCAATGATCAATAAAAATGTAGAATGAAAGTAAAGAAAAAAATAATAATCATTAAAGATTTATAAGTAATTCATGCTCAATATAAGAGTTGTTCCCATTCAATTATTTGATTTTACAATTAAATATTAAAGAGCACAAATTTTTTTTTTTTATGGTTAGAAATGGCCAAATAAGCTTAGTTATATTCTTTTATTTTTAAATGAGCTTATTTATACTCTTGTTAATATTTTTGTTCAATACATTTTGTTAATGAATTTTGAACTTATTCTAACTTTGGACTTATCCCTGATCACTTGATAAGTTAATTTCAACTATTAGGCGCCCGGTCATATTTAAATAACAGGTTTAAAAATTAAGACAGAAAATTAGGACTAAATAAAAAAAACTAAGGACTAAAAATTCGTAGGGATAACAAGAGTTGTGGAGTATCCACTTTTTAAGACTTGTGTTGGGGGAGAGCTCCTTAAATATACTTTTGACTTCCATTCAAAAGTTGCTTCTCAAAATATTTGAATAATTGTCAAAAATGGTTTGGCTTTTCACTTCTATCAAAGCTACATGACTTGTCGAAAACACTTTTAAAATAGACTTTACAATATAAACTAAAGTTTTTATGAGACATTATAATTAATAAATTTCATTATATTACTTATTAAAAAGTTTTAAAACCATTTTGGCCTACTAAGCTCTTTTAATAATGTGGTTTAAAACACTTGCTGAAGGGCCATAGTTTTTGCTCTTATTCTTCTACTAACAAAAATATTTTGCCTCTCTAGAAGTACTTCTGTCATCTCTAGAAGTTCTTCTGTCAAAGCTACAAGGCTTCTTAAAAAACACTTTTGAAATAGACTTTACAATATATCTACTATAGTTTTTATGAGACATTATTAATTTATAAATTTCATGGTACTATTTTATTATGACGGCTTCTTAAAAAACATTTTTGAAATAGACTTTACAATATATACTATAGTTTTTATGAGACATTATTAATTTATAAGTTTCATTGTACTATTTTATCACTTATTAAAAAGTTTTAAAACCATTTTGGTCTATTTAAGCTCTTTTAATAATGAAGTTTGCCCTTTTAATAATGAAGTTTTAAACACTTGCTAAATAGCAATGGTTTTTGTCTCTCTTCTTCAACTAAGGGCCTGTTTTGGAGGGCTTCTTAAAAACTGCTTTGGCTTTCTATTCAAAAGTTACTTCTAGAAGAGTTTGGATGATCTATCAGAAGTGCTTTCGCTCTCCAGAAGTGCATTCTAACAAAGGTGTGACTTTTCAAAAAAATACTTCTAAAATGGACTTTAAAACTTTGAATTAGAATATTAATAATAAACTTAAATATAACATTTTTTTAATTGTTAGAAATAATTGAAATTATTTTGACCCATTAAAGCTCTTTTAAAAATATGGCTAAAAACACTGACTAAAAAGCTACAGTTTTTGTTTCTTTTCTTCTATTGACTAAAAGTACAAGCAAAAGTTGTGCCAAATAGACCGTAACTAAAAGCACAAGCAAAAACTCTGCCAAACACGCCTAGTCCTTACGGATGCCTTCACCTTTCCCGCAATTCTGTTGAAGATGACATTTTCTGCTTTGCTTGGTGTTACACAACATTACTATTAATTCAAGTGTAAAGCATCTTTTAGTAAAGATAAAAATAAAAAATTCAAATGTGAAGTGTCTATTACCCTAGTGAAATATTCCTCAATAGTTAAAATTCATGAACACAAAGCTGAATCCGTTACTAATGGGACTTTTGTGTATAAGCCATATATTCTCTCATTTTATTCCTATGTGAAAAATGCTTGTGTCCATTGAATTTCTCAAGCTTAGTACATGAAAAGAAAGAAACAGCATCATCTTTATACGAACTTTGTTCAGTCATTAGGTTATTTTCATTGACGAGTGACGTCAAACCAAAAGATTGCTAATAAGTTGACCATTCCTCGCATGTCTTTCAATTAATCAGGATCTAAGTCCAAAAAACAATTGAGTTGTAAATTCAAATTTAATGTGACACTTTGCTAGTGGAAAGCCGCCCTCATTGTGTTTGGCATCCAATCATATGCAAGTTGAGTGAGACACGTATGTAACAGAGGAATACAGAATTCACAATGTTCCACAAAGAAATCAGAAGCAAGCAAAGATCAAATATAATACAAACGACCTAATCTAGATACCGAAGTGGGAAACTTGTGATATTTGAGTTTTCAATGGTTATAAAGGTGTCTAAAAAAATGGTTGAAACTTCTCAGTTTTAACTCAAACAGTATAAAATTCTGACATATTACAGTTTAAAACAATCGTATGTTATAGTATAAAGCTCTCACATGCTTTAGTATTGTTAGTTTAATTTTTAGTTTCAATTTATTTCTTAAACACCTTATATATTTATTTATGATTGCTAATTAAATTAAAAAAATAAGTGAATTTTTAATTGGCATCTTATATATTTCAATCATCCGTATGATCTATATCACATTGGTTAAACATCAATAGAATGTTGGATAAATATCATATTACATTTTTTACAGCTCTCAAGTAGCAAAGATCTACATGTGTGTACAAATGAGCCGTGATAGCTGAAGCCAAGGCCCCATATCATATGCCCATAGTTATAAGTGAACATGCCAAAGCGTTTAGCAAATTGATTAGAACCAATTAACTTGGAGTAAAGCTCTTGACAGCTACAATAAAAAAAAATTATTACAATGTAAAAGCGAACATACCAATAAGTTTGACAAATGAATTAGAACCACTTAACTTGAAGTAAAACTCTTGATAGCTACGATAAAAAAAAGTTATTATAATGTAAACTTTGTAAACTTTTTGTACTACGAAATCCATCCAACTCCACAAGTTTACGGGGTTAGTGAACAACAAAAAAAAAAAAAAAGGAAAAATGGCTGATATGATTGGGCTGTGTTGACAATTGAAATTGCTAACATACAAGTCCTCGAAAGTGCATGGCGTACAAACCCATAAAAGGAACTGGTACTAGAAGCATGACCAAAGAAGGAATCTTGATTTATTAGCAAAATGGCTTATGATAAGTGTGGTAAATCTGTGAGTGCAAAATGTGTGGAAAGGAATGCATTTGACAGGTCGTATTTCCACTAAACTAGTTCCATCAATCTCTCTAAAAGATTCCCCACACTCTCAACTTTTTTTTTTAAGAAAAGAAAAAGAAAACCAATCCGAAAGAGAGAAAATACGTTATTAGATTTATTATGCAAACCCAATTCACGCAGGCAAAATATTCTATTTATTATGTATAAACTAGAAGATCAATAAACTTGGTTGTCTATGAACAGAAAACCACACGTTCCAAAGATGCATGGATTGATTAAAGTTTCTACGTGAGAAAAGGTTCCAACTGATAAGCAAACGGTGATAGGGAGACTACTCGAAACACAGAATCTCTTCAGAGTTTTGACAGCATCCCATTCTGAATTGCCTTGGCTTACCCCAGCATCTTTGATGTCGTTGTCTTTGGCATCCAACTCGCACGCATTGGGCGGGACGTCCACCGCAGGCGAACGGTTGAAGAATCCATGTGACTGCACAGAAATAGCAAGTAACAAGATCACATATCAGGAAAAAAATTAAAAAAAAAAAACAAACAAACAAACACTAGTTATGATTGAAATTTATGAACGTAATAGCTGATGTGTCAACTTCCATATTCTGTGTAATATGAGATTTTAACCATACTTTCTCGCAAAAATAATCATGGTCATGCACATGCAAGCAAGAAGGAAAAAAACTCGTGAAGGGTTTTGACTAAAGAGGTATTAGGATTGATGAAGGCATACCATAAGCATAAAGCCAATGCGCTCCACCGGCATGACAGGCCAATCCTCCAGCCGAGGAACATGAGTTATTCCAAATACGTACCTGCAAATCTAAAACGGTGACTTGTAAGCAAGCAGAGGAGATAAAAAGGTCGATTTTCCTTTCATCTGACGATGAGATTGAGATATGATTTAGGGGATGGGAGAAGAGATACCGACCAAAGAACTATATCAGTTTCCTCCAAAGATCGATTTTGTTGAACCCATGTGGCCAATCCTTCACCAACACGCAGATTTTGATTGGGGAATTCCCCTCCAGGAAACATCTCATCACGTGCATATAGTGTAACCCAAAGATTATGCTTCAAAAAAGCAGCTCTTCTCAAAAACCGGGCCTTGGGACCAGCCAATGGGTACTAGCTTGTAGCCTGTTAAATGTTCAGTCCTATTGACAGTTCTTGTGTTCCTTATCTGACACATAAGGAGGAACATTTGTCAATCAAACAATCGAGCAGGCAGCTCGAGGAGCATGAGAATAACAGTAAAATTCAGAGCCAGAAATGGCCAAAAGGGGAGAGAGTTGAATAAAAGAAAACGAGTTTAATTTGCATTACTTGGCATGATTAGGCTTCCACGTAAATGCAGAAGCAACAAAAACAGGATTAAAAATTGCAACAACAATCATCAGAGCTAAACAAGGATGCTTACGATCCAATGGCAAGCAGTCAAAGTGTTACAGTCACGCATTGCTTGCAATTCAGATTTAAGAAGTGTCTCCTCAGCATAGAATGCGTTGTTGTGAATGTTGTTTTCCCCAGGTTCCTCAACTCTTACATCCACCTCTACAACCTGTTAAAATGTTTAGGGAAGGGGGGAAAATGAGTACTAGACAACGGTATATAAGTACTTTGGTTGCATCAACACCCAGATTGGTTATATAAATTATTAAAGGACAAGATTAGAGCCTAAACTGAACCAATACCAAACAGCATGTAGTCAGAAAACTACAAAGAATAACAATTTGATACTAAACTGTTCTGCTTTCCCTTTTGAAAGATTCTTGAGAACCTGAGGAGGTGTCCCATTTTAACCTTTTCAGTAGCCTTCTAGTGAAAAAAAAAGGACACTTATTCATGGAGTATTTGCAATTTCTATAAGATAGAACTCGTGTTTCTGTATGCTAGAGCCAGATTTGGAGGATTTTGTAAATTCAGAGTACTTTACCTGATTGTAAGTTTCACCAGGTTTGCAGTCAACGGCCATGTCCATAAGAGCAACAAAGAAGTGCTGATGAACAGAAGCATATAACCCTGGTGCAATCATGGTACCATATTTTCGAAATTCTCCAGGCTGCAATGCTCCTAAGCTGAGTATTCCTGTAAGTTTAACTTCTGCTTCAATTTTGCCATCCTGTAATATAATATAATTTAAACCGCAATTTAAAACTGACTGCACGGCTTACCACTCTAAGCTTTAAAAAAATAGTGATAAAATAAGATAAAAAATAAAAATGCAGGCAGAGGTAGAGTAGCTCATAGAATGAGACATAAATGAAATCAACAGGAACCTAAAAAGTCCTTCACAATAAATTATAGAGTACATTGTTTATGTAGATTACAATGGAGGTCTTCAACCTGCCTGGTAAAAGTGCCAGAAAAATCCATACTCGTAATTAGCCACAGTACATATAAAAGATACTGTTAAACGCATTGGCCTTCGAACTTCTGCTAAACCTTTTCTCCAATCTTGATGCTTCCACAAAATTCCATGATCCTCTTCATGCAAACACACGCAATTTTTAATTGTTTCGATGGTTCCAGTGAAATTAGTAAAGTGGGCAACAAAGTATTTGATGTAGCCCAAACAACACGTCCCTGTAATGATGGTCTCACTTCAGTCCAATTTGGATTTAAAAGAGAAAAGGCAAGATGGTAATATTAAATATGAAAAGCACCAAGTCGATAATAGTCCCCGAACCTTCTTAAGAGAACGAGCATTTTTTCTAAGGCCATCTTCCCCTGCATCAAAAGCATTTTCTCTGTAATGTGGATCATTTGGATCTCCATAAGGCACAACCATTTCCACAAAACTCAATCTATGGGCTACAGGTCTTCTTCCCCTGCTACCATCAACATATGCTACAGAATATATAACCAAACGCTCCCTGGGAGTGAATCCGACCCTGAAATTCCACTGCCAACTAGTATATGGAATGAGACCACCTAAATTTGGTAAGCAGAATAACATTCATACGCCAATTTAAATATTTTCCTTCTGCCACTCAGCAAAGTACCTGTTAACACGAAAGCTTGGACCTTCAGGCTGTACAATTCATAAGGACTTCACATCACTACGATCAACACCACCTCTTGTTTCTCCTGGAGTATAATTCCTCAGCGGACCAGCAGGGGGCAAGGGAACTAGCTTGCAGTCCTCAAACTCTATCACCACCATGTTTTGCACGTCAACAAGCACATGTACGCCTTCAACTGGCCGTGCATAACCATTTTCCATTGGGCAATCACTCTCGGTTCTACGGAAAATCAATGGTTTAGCAAGTCTTTGTCTGGGAGCGCCAGCCTCACTGTGATAACTAACACACCTGAAGCATATACATGAGGACATCAGATAAGCATCCCACCAAAACAGGACCATTGATAAGTTAGCAGTTTAATTTAACCTACCAGGCATCAACCATCACAAGATCCATATCCTCAATGCCTCTCTTTTTCATAGCCTCTCTAAATGGAGGAAAGTCCTTCACAACAGCTTCACACTCAGCATCTTCAACAGCATCCTGGAGTCACATCGGAAGAAAAACAACATGAAGGAAGAACTATGCAACTGTAAATTGTTTAGCATGTCTTTTCAGTCTTCTAGCAAAATTCCTGTGTGTCCTTTTAAACTTTTCTTTTTTTCTTTTCAACTAAACAAACCAACTATGCTTAAAAGAGGACAAATGTCAAGAAAAAAAGGCATACCAAGGGAGGCTGCACATCTGGAACAACTTGTGTAGAAATCACTTTTCCCCGATGGTGCCCATCTTGAGTTAGTGCATGAACTTCTGATAGCTCAACAATCCATAAGCTTGTCTCGTTGGACTTTTGGTTGTAAACAACAAGTCTAGCTCGCCTTGGAGGGAGCTTGCTGGGAATTTGAGGTGCACCTTTGGTTCTAGGAAGCAACGATGGCTGAAAAGGGGGGCAGAAATATGCATCTGCCAATGCAACAACTTGTTTATCTGGTTCAACTAGAACCACTTCAATGAAGCGCATACCATCTCTGACCTGAAAAAAGAAAGGGGTATTATTTAACGCCAACTTATCCACAAATCCATATATCACTAAGAGGGAAAAATAATGCCAAGCAAAAGTCGCTATGTTATCTACAACCTCAGGAGTCGCTCTAGCTGCCCTGACTGTTGCCACTGCCACAGATATCTCAGCAGCGGATAGAGGATCCAAAGGATGGCTTGTTTGAGCTCTCGGCATGATTGGGATCCCTGCAGCAGCCAATTGAACAGACCAGGTAAACTGAGCGAAAGAAAAATCACAAATGCAGTAATATCAATGTGTCGACCCTATACTAGAACCAACAACTTCTATAGTTCAGTTAATACTTACAATATGGCATTAATCCCCCCAAAAAAAAAGTACTACCAAACAAACACATAAAGCATACCAGATGTATAGACCTTCAGAAAATTATTGATAAAGCAAGAAGTCAACAAAAGATAGCAACTGACTTTTTTCCTAATTTTTTTGCTGAAGCATAATGCAAACCAATTGGAATATCACAAGTCGTTCATATACATGTCCAAAGCGTACTAGTTAAATCCTTTTTTACCAATAATAAGTGTGGAAAATGAACCACTTTTCAAGAATCTGACGACCTAGAATACAAGTTTTGAAAGAGAAAGCCGATTCACCTTAATCTTCAATTAGGATTCTACAGCAAACTATCTTTAGTAGACTATGCTTGTTTTTACTTTTTACAGTTAACTGATTGATTACAGGTGGTTAACCAAGTGGTTAACAGTTAGTTAGGCGTTAACTGATTGGTTACAGATATTTAATAGTTTGTTAAGAGTAGTTTATTTATTAAGTCCATAACTCGTAATGTGTATAAATAAGAATATGAATCCAAAAAAGAATTGAATGAGCAATTTGATTTTTCCCTCCAATTCATTTGATTTTCTTCTCTCGTGCTTATTCTCTCTTTCTCTCTAGAATCTATTATGGTATCAGAGTGGATCTGTAGCTGATTGATCGTTGTATCTTGATTCAATTCAACCTATTCTAGCTTCATTCGAAGAGAATTTCTACTGTTACAACCTTTATTCCAGTTACTTCTTGGAATCTTTAAGTTCTAGTGGTTCGATCACGTCATTTAGCAAATCCGCCATTAATAGTCCTTTAAGTCCCTATATTCTACATCATTCTGATTCTCCCGGTCTTGTGCTTGTCTCATAGCCACTGACAGGAGATAACTAAGCCTCCTGGAGTCGTGCGATGCAAATTGCATTGTCCATGAAGAACAAGCTAGGTTTTATTGATGGATCCATCAAGAAACTAGAAGGTATTGATATGAATCTTCTTAATTCCTCGACTCGAAACAATAATATTGTCATTTCTTGGATCTTGAATTCTGTTTCCAAGGAAATTTCTGCTAGTGTAATCTTCTCTAAATCTGCACATGAAATTTGGCTAGATCTCAAAGATGGATTTCAACAAAGCAATGGTCCTTGGATTTTTCAATTATGTCATGAGTTAGCTAATCATAATCAGGATCAAAATTTTGTAAGTGTTTATTTTACAAAACTAAAAACATTGTGGGAAGAATTAAGCAATTTTAGGCCTGTGGAAAATGTACTTGTGAAGGTGTTAAGGAACTAAATTTGTACCACCAAATGGAGTACATTGTAACTTTTCTCATGGGATTAAATGAATCCTTTGTTCAAGTTAGAGGACAACTATTACTGATGGATCCAATTCCACCCATCAACAAAGTATTTTCTTTAATTTCCCAAGAAAAAAGGCAGTAATCATAATAGTGGTGACTGTGCTAGTAATTCTATGGCATTTGCTGTGAGAAATGATACTAAGAAGTTTAGTAACAACGAGCTTTCAGCTGGTGGAGGATACAAAAACCAAAAGAGAGAGAGACCATTTTATACACTTTGCAATTTTCATGGCCACATAGTGGAAAAATGTTATAAACTTCATATATATCCTTTAGGTTTCAAACCAAGACAAAAGAATTTTTCTCAATCTTCTACTGCTCAAAATGCTCATGTCAATCATGTTTCCAATCAAGTTAGCTGTGAGGACAAGACAAATAAGGACAGTGGAGTTGTTGGAGATTTCATTCAAAATCTCATCAATAACCAGTATCAACAGTTAATGTCCATGCTATCTAGTCATCTTTCATCCACAGTCAACATCAACGAGCAACAAGAAGTCTCCACTAGTTCACATTCTATAGGTACATGTTTGTCAGGGTATTCCAATTCTATTGTTTCCTCTGTGACAAATTGGATAGTTGTTCGGGAGCTATTAAACACATTTGTTTAGATGCAAATGCTTTTATTTGTCTAGCACCAATTAGACATTGTATGGTTACATTGCCAAATCATGATCAAATATCCGTTAGTCTTAATGGAGATGTTGCAATCAATTCACAGTTGATTCTTAAGGATTTATTATTTGTTCCACAATTCAAGTTCAACTTGATGTCTGTTAGTGCCCTTACAGCTAATTCTCAGCTCATAGTTAGCTTCTTCCCTGATCTTTTTATGATTTAGGAATTCAGCTCCAAGAAGATGATTGGCAGGGGTGAAAAAAATCAAAGGTCTGTATGTCTTTGAAGCAGGAGGTTTCATCACAAATAATACAATACTTGTCAACAAAGTATCAGCTCAAATTTGGCACAACAAACTTGGACATCTATCATCTAAGAGATTTAGAAGTTTTGAAACATCAACTGAACTGTGACAATTTCAATTTCAAAACAAAGTCGATTGTCTTTTGTATCCAATAATCACATGCCTCAATTTCCTTTTGATTTGATACATTGTTATTTTTGGGGACCATATCATATTCTTACTCATTCTGGTCATAGATATTTTCTGACCTTAGTAGATGACTGTACACATTTTACCTGGATATTTCTGCTTAAACAAAAGTCAGATGTTTCTAAGGTTATTCCCAAGTTCTTCAACATGGTTGAAACTCAGTTTAATAGCAAAAGCAAAGGTTTTAGATCTGATAATGCTAGAGAGTTGACATTCATAGAGCTTTTCAACAATAAAGGAGTTATGCACCAGTTTTCTTGCATAGAAACTCCACAACAAAACTTTGTAGCTGAAAGGAAACATCAACATTTGCTAAACGCAGCTCATGCTTTGTATTTTCACTCTCGAGTCCCCATTCAATTTTGGGGTGATTTTGTTTTTACTACCACTTTTCTAATAAACAGAACCCCATCACCTCTGATGAGCACAAAACACCTTATGAAGCACTATACAAATCAAAAGTTGATTACTCTAGATTCAAAGTCTTTGGCTGCCTTGCTTTTACATCTACTTATCTGCTCATCGCACAAAGTTTTAGCCTCGAGCTCGCATATGTGTGTTTCCTGGTTATCCCACTGGTATCAAAGAATTCAGATTATTTGATGTGCAAGCCAAACAGATTTTTGTTTCCAGAGATGTTGTTTTCCATGAGAATGTATTTCCTTTCCACTCAGTTGTCACTAGTGAATCCTTAGTGGATCCTTTTCCTGAGCTGATTTTAACAATACCAGTCCACAAGTCCTTCCAAACTAAGCACCCTGATTAAACATCATAAAACTCCATAGTTAGCTAGCTTGATTTACTTGTTGAAACAATACCTGATTATTAATCATGAAATTATTCCAACTTTTGTTTGTTTACTCAGTAGGTGTCACGTGCAATGTACGTGGGAATAATTTTGTTAGTTCTATACCGTCTTAAAATTTAAAAACTGTCTTTATTATTTTTTTGTTTTAGAGGTCTGTAGTTGTTAATACGTTGTTAACACTATTATACATTTGTTAAGATGAAATGATAAGAGGGAAAGAAATGTTTAATAGAGAGGACAAAACGAGAAAAAAAAGGATATTTTTGAAAAGCATATTGTAAATTTATAACAATTGGATTGTAGAGTAGCGTCTCATAAAAAAATAAAAAAAGAAAAGACAAAATTTAAAAATAAGAAAAAATGGGGAAGAAAAAGAAAAAAAAGAAAAAAGATTAATACTTATCAAATATTAAAGCATGAAAAAACATGAAAAAAGATTGTACACTTATTAAATCTTTTATGTATATATATATATATATATATATTGTACGTACGTAATACTCATTCTCCATTCCCTAAGAAAATAATTAATTAAATAAAGAAATAAAAATTGTGCATATATCCATATCAAATTGCTAAAAACAAACGGAATACACAGCCTGTAAGGCTGCAAGAGGTATCAATGAGTACATGAGCAAGTGGGGTCATTCACCTTGGCCAAAATCCAAAAGCAAATTGGTAGGCCATGTTTGCTCTTGCTTGGTGATCTGTGACAGATCGAAATCTATAATAATTTGCCATGGAATGAGTACAAAATAGCATGAAACGTGATTCTGGGGACAAAAAAGAGGTTTAGTTTAAGTGGTTATAAACTATTTGCTTCAGTTTAAACGTTCAATAGACCTTTAGCGTCTCTCTTTGAAATTTAACTTTTACCCTTAATCTTTATGTAATATTTTAATTATGACCCTACTAAAATCTTGCCCCTACTTTCATAAGACGAGTTATAATTATGCTCCCATACAATAATTGAAACAAATTGTATCCTTATAAAATAAAAAATTTATATCTGGCTTTTTTATAGTGCCTATACTGAAAATATTTTCTGGCTCCGTCACTGATTGTGAGATTCATCCTCAATTAGTGTGTGGTGTTCAGTACTACCAATACCAAATGACATTGATTGAGTGGAAATATTTGTGCTTCTTATCTAGTCATATGTACATTTATGAAGGAATAATAAATGTAATTAATCTTCAACAAACTTTTTGTCAAGTGACCACTTAATTCGATCTTTTGACATTGACAATAAATTCCTAAACTTTTAAGCCATGAGAAATCTGCTAAAGTTTATGACGGTGTCTAGCTCTTAAAATAAAAAGCAAAACTTATATTCTAAACGATAATATCTTGGGTAGTCACAGTCAAAACATCCACCACAAGGACGAAGTGTTGAGGAAGGGAAAACGACAACCATCACAGATCACATAGCCAAACGCATTGGAATTACCTTAAAGTGGAAATGGAAACGACAATTTAAACAATACTTGTCGGAGGTAACGGATTTTAGAAAACGACAATTTAAGCAAGACTTGTTGGAGGTTTCATTTTGGGTTGTGTGGAGAAGAAGTACGAAGAATCTAAACTTCCAATCAGGAAAGGATCTCTTAGAGGCCATAACATCCTTATAGGACCGGAACAAGTACCCTTTGGAGCTATTCTTTTCCCTCTCAAAACATAGTTCGAACTAATTTGAATTTATTTTTAATTTTTATGAAAAAAATATGATAATAAAATTAGTTTGAACCTTTTTTTTTTCGAACCATGTTCTCAAACTAACAGTTACTTGTCTAATTTTATTGATTAAGTCATCTTGTAATTTTTTTTTAAGAATTCATGTTGTTTGGTAATTATCTTAGAATTTATATTCTTTTACCATTTTACTATTATACTTTGGTAAATTTTATACTCACATATATCGTTAATGTCTAATTTAAGTAATTTCAACGAAAACATAAAAAATATTACTTTTTCAAAATTATTAATGATAGTAACTAGGAGGTTTTAAAAATAATTGTAGTAAATGTTAATTTTATAGTATAAACAATTTATTTACTCATTTGTTATAGTATAAATAATTTTTATTTACACATTAAATAAATTTATGAAGTAAATAATATATATCTCTCTTTGTTTATAATGTAAATATTTCTTATTTAGATAGTAAATAAGTTATCTATATCGTAAATCTACTATTTGCAATAAATATTTTCAAAACTTGATTTTTACTTCAAAAAAGAATTTAAAAATCTGATGTTTCTCTTACAGAGGTGGTCGACGCTTGAGAAGGTAATATCTAAGTTTCGATCATTTGAGGAAGAAAGCTTTTTTTTTTTTTTTTTAATTACATATACATAATTTCATGGTCTAAAATTATCTAGTTACCCTCGAATCATAATTCACAAGACACATGCTCTTTTTTTTTTTTTCTGGTTTTAAATGGTTGTTACCAACTTAAAAATATTTACTACTAAATTAAGAGTCTAAGAGCTTAATTGCCAAAATTAAAAAATTGGTGATAAAGTAATTAATAACCTAATAGTTTCAGGATAATTTGTGCTTATTTATTTCTTTTAAATTATGAATCGTAGTTGGGTAACACCTATACATTTTAAAGAAAGAGAAAATATAATCCTTAGTCCTAACACCCACTTAGTGGGTGTTTGAAAGAGTGGTGGGAACCACTTTTACTGTAGCATGTGAGAGTTTTACATTGTAGCAATTTTTTTTATTGTTACTGTAGCATGTGAGAACTTTTTACTGTTCATAACTGAGTTTGTGGCGGAAACTGAGTAATTTCCACCACTGTCAAACACCCCATTAGCATCTTTATAAAATTATGAATTATAGTTTGCTTCAGACCTACCTAATTTAGAGAATGAAAAAATAGAATACTAATCCTAACACCCTGATAGAAGTGAACACCAAATTTAAACTATTCTCAACTTCTGAAAATAAAAACAAATCTTCTTTGTGCATTGCTTTTTTTTTTTTAATTATGTGAGTGAACAATTTACTAATTACATTAATAAACTTGTTATTATTGATTTTACTCAACACTAAGAATGGAAAGAGAATATAGAAAATCAATGGCCAGTTAGTAATTTACCTCTTATTTCATTTTTGAATGGATCAGTATGACACTAGAAATATAATCAATGATCTTTCATTTTTATTTATTTGTTCTCTTATCTAAACTCGCATTTGTCATTGTATTCTACTATGTTAGAGTACATATGATCAAAATATACCTATTAATACAGTGTTTGGAAGCCTTAGTTTGAACTAATTGGTTAAAAATATTTTAGCAATAAAGAGCTTTACATTGTGGTTTATTTTCACTTAAT
Organism: Artocarpus hirsutus; assembly: GCA_946598075.1. Taxonomy (NCBI): domain Eukaryota; kingdom Viridiplantae; phylum Streptophyta; class Magnoliopsida; order Rosales; family Moraceae; genus Artocarpus; species Artocarpus hirsutus. The sequence continues at coordinate 34,302 of CAMOHE010054757.1, read as the reverse complement.
AGTAAAGATTTAGCTTACTCAAAAACCGCATATAGAAAAATCGCTAAACGTTAAGGTGACTAGATACATGTAGGAGCTATGAATTGAGATCACAAATGATGATCAATTGATCCCAAATTTTTTTTTTTTTTCTTTTCTAGCTAACAAACAAAACTTGTATCTATGGTCTTCATCAAACAAGAAAAATATGTTGTGCTGATGTATTTTCTGCAACACTTCCTAGTTCCATACCGTTCTGTTTGGTATAACATAAAGATTTTGTCCAAAACCAGACCCACCGCAAGAGACCCATTTCATGGCTCAACGCTGATGTTGGATCTGGTCTTGTCTTTGTCACTGGCAATAATGAAAGCTTTCATGGCATTCTCATTTCACAAAATTACAAGCCGAAGTGTAATTGTCACCTTTTTGTGTACTAACCATAGCTTTTTGTTATTGTTCCATTATCTACAATTTTTTTTTAGTTATTTTTGTGCCCTGTCGTTTTCCACGTCATTATTATATAAGGACTTGACCTTTTTTTTTTGGTTGCTTATATATTTAGCCACTTCACTAGCTTTGAAAGACAACGTAAGTAAACATAAGCTATATACACACATGTCAAATTATTCTCCCAAATATTGATTACCAACATGGTTGATTTGATAATTTCTAAGCTATAATATGATTTTTGTGTGTAGACCGCTAGTATTTTATACACTGAGATTGTAGGAGTTTTGGCAAATTCAGTTTCAATTTATCAGTTTTAATTCAAACAGTTTTAATCTCTTATATGGTACAATGTAAAACAAAAGTATATTATAGTATAGAACTCTCACATGCTACAGTACTTTTAATTCTAATTTTCAATTCTAACTTACTAAGAAATATTGCTGTATTTCTTCTTGAATGACAAGAGAGTAGGCTTGGCGTACATTGGGCAACAGCGTCATCATGAGGATATTGGTGTGAACGACGTTGTAGGTGTCATTGAGGCCCATGAAAAATTGCATCATCCAATCCTCTTCTCTCTGTTCAATGTGTGCTTTCATCTGGTTGCCAGTGGAAAGAGGTCTGTACGTTTCTAATTCATTCCAAAGGCCTTTGATTTTTGTGAAATATGATGAGACTGTCATGGTACCTTGTGAGTGAGATACTAATGATTTCTGGATTTGATAAATTGCTGGTGCATTTTTTTGTGAGAACTGATCTTTGAAATCATCCCAGACTTGTTGAGCGGTCTTTGCATGAATTACTCCTTTGGCTAGATCGGGTTCTACTGAGTGAGTTAGCCATGCAAAATCATACTGTTGCATTGATTCCATAGAGCGTATTCTTCTGGTTGTTAAGTTTCTAAAGGTGGCTGTATAGATCCATTTATGAATCCAATTTTCTTCTTGGCTGTAAGAGCATGAATCATAGCTTTACTCCATGATGGATAATTGGAACCTTTCAATTTGGTTGAAACGAACATATGTCCTGGTTGAACTGAATGATGAACAAAGTATGGGTTTGATGGGTCCATATTAGGATTAGTATCACTGGTATTTGAATGTTTGGAAAGGGATTTTCTAATGATGTTCGAATTTTGTTTGTCATGGTGTTTGCAGATATACTTAGACAAAATAGTAGTCAAGCCCCAAATAGTGGCTCTAATACCATGTAAAATGATGCACAAAGAAGAAGGGATAGAAAGATCACTGAATGGTTTTTTTTTTTATAATTTATTCAAAGGATATGTATATGATATATATGCATTTACAAGAGTCAATTTCTGCTTTATCTATTCCTGATAATCAGTGATCCACGCATGGTAGGACCTTTTCTTCACTATCTTAAGAGAGTCAACTAAAGCATATATTATAAGTAATCAATCAATAATATTGACAATCAATTACATATATTACAGGAATATTTCTTAATACAACTCACATCCCAAACATCCTTTAGGATATTATTAGTAGGATTCTATTTTAAGAGCCCTTTGGTTCAAACCAAATTTGAACATTTTCTACAGTATTTTCTCATAAATTTAGACGTTCAAATTTTCCTTTCAAACCAATGCACTAAAAGATGTTTGAGATGCGAGTTTAACACTAATAGTTTGAAATATTTTTGTAAATTAGTCCGGTAAACTTATGAATTAAGTTATTCATTCCTACAACTTTTATGTGTAAATTAGGTTAAATTCTTAAATATAAATTAATAGTCAAATGCCACCTTTAGCATTTCTGTCATTAAAAATTATCGACAAAGAAAAATATGGCTAAATGTGGTTCAAACAAATATCTAAAAAATTATCTTTTTTACGTAATTTTTACTATTAATAAGTGCCCATTAATCTTATGATAGGCATGACTACCCCTACTCAATCTTATGATAGGCATGACTGCCCCTACTTAATTTTTGGAATTTAAATTTTTGTTCTAAAGTTTTTTAAAAAATTTTGAAATATGCTTTTATTTTGTAAAAAAAAATTATAACTATATCCCACTGAATAATTAAAAATACTATTATATCTTTGTTTTTATAAGAAAAATTATAACAATATCCACAATTTATAATTAAAAATATATAACTATGTATTCATTTAATAAAATACTATCTCTATTTTTCTATAGTGCCTTCATTGAACAAAAGTCATGGCTCCGCCACTGATGATAGGTATTTAAAGATTCATAATGAGCTTCAACGCAAGCTTTTCTTCAAGTAATGATGTTCATAAAAAATATGAGAAAAAAGTTCCTAGTCTAACAAACAAAGAAAATAACATACCGTTCAAATCATACATAGTACGAGACGAAAGGCTTGAGATCCGACAAACAAATATGACAAGATAAATTACACTGATATCTTTTATATTTTACCTAAATTACATTGATACCCTATGGACTAAAACTAATCATACTGACACATTTTATATTTAACTCTCTTAATTTTTTGTTTGAAATGACAAAAATGTCCTATTTTATCTCAACCATTGATTCAAAAAATCAAATCACAGCTATTGATTTGAAAAATTAGACCCCAAAAAAACTACCCAACCAAACAAGCCCCCAACCCGCCCCATCACCCACCCCCACGACCCCCCTCCTCTTGACCTCCCTCTGTCCGTGCCAGCCCCGTCTGCTGCGAATCTCGTCATGTCGCCCACCCCTAACCTGCCCCCATAGCTAAAACAAAAAAAACGACAACACTCACGAACTACATGAATATTAAAAGCGACATTGACCATAAAAGGTCCATTATTATTTAGACGACATTAATGAAATAGTCAATAATTAACGTACAAATTAACAATATTTTAGAAGGATCCGATTTAAGGAGCAACATGAAAAATTAAAAACAAGAAATGACGACACAAACGACATGAACATTAAAAACAACATCGACCATTAAAGGAGATTTTTTTTCAAGTGATTAAAGAAGGATTATTATTGAGACAACATCAATTAAATGGTTCGATGTTATGAATGACTACGACTCATGTCATAGTGACATATTACAAAAGCAACAATGCTCATAACGACAAGAATATGAAAAACGACATTGACCATGAGACGAACAAGGAAAGAAAGTCTGTGAGATAAAGGAAGTTTTTTCAGAAATATTTTCAGACAAAGATATTTTGTATTAAATTAAAAAGCTTCCTGGAGCAATTCAAGAAATAATTCTAGACAACATCAATTATATCCTTCGACACTATGAACAAAGACAAGTCACGTATAAAATATTAAAGTGACATTAAATTGAAAACGACAATAAACTTCCAAAACGACAGCTTTATAAAAGATATTTTAGTAAGTCATGACATTAATTGAGACTGAAACAACATCAAATTGAAAAATAACACACAACATGATCACGAATATGGAAGTTCGACATAGAAAAAAAACCCACTAAAATCTTGAAACAAGGTATCTTATTGCTTTTTTTTTTTTTTAAGTGATCACATAATTTTTCACGTATTAAAAAAATAACAGACGGCAACTATAAAGAATGACGTAACACAAAAACCACATTAGAATCTCAAAACAAGAAAGGCTATAACATATGTAGATTGTTTGAAAAGCAAGTTAAACTTGAAGTTAAAACTTATACAAGTTTAACTTAAAACTTATACGTTGTAGCGTATAAAAGCTTAACAAATATTTACTTTTCACTGTAGTATATGAAAGTTTTATAGTTAAAACTTTTTAGTTCCAAACAAAGCTTATAATAGGCAGTGACATGAAAAAACAACACCACCTTTAAAACATGGAGTTAAACATCTTCCCGCGTCCTTTAATCTCAATTGCGTAAACTCAACCTCCTTGGCTTGTAACTTCCCCTCTCTTCTTGATGTTTGGTGCCATGGAAGGTAGTGGTTATTTTGGGAGATTCGGGTATTGCAGGATGATTGTTTTGAGCAGAAAACTTCTTAAAATTTGAAATTGATAGGATGAGAGAAAAGGATGCATTTGTAAAGTTAAATTGAGAAGACTAATGATATACAGTTGAGCTAATAATATTAAGGGAATCTCATATTGGTTATGGAAAGTGTGTGGTCAGTTTATAAATGTGAGAGACAGGCTTACCTTGAGCTAGGTTGAGAAGGCCTAATACCACCTCACACTAATATCAAGTTGAAAAGGTTAGCCAACAAGTCTAAGTCTAACATGGGAAGCGGGTCAATGATAATTTGACTTAGAGCCAGATGTGTGATGGGAGAGATTATTGAGGAAATCTGATATCAGTTGTCGCACAAGAGTGGGCTCTTCTTGAGGCCATAGTTATTAAGTACATGATCCCGAGCTTATATTTACAGTTTGAATCATTTTGCTATGATATTTGGGTTAATGAGACAATTTGCCCAATTATGTTTATTGAATTAAAATATGACTCTAATTTGTAAAAATTCTACAAATGTCTCATAATGATATCATTAAAATTATTTATATATAATTATATAATACAATATGTGATATCATTAAGATAATTACTATATCATTAAAAATATTTTTAAGATATTTTAAATATTGTGTTAGATTTTAATCTCATAATAATAATTTGATTTTAATCTCATAATAATAATTTAGACACGTATTGTAATTTTTTCACCATATTTTCTCTCATGAATTTTAAAATGGGTCAATAAGACATCTGTCTCTTTTTCATTTGTAGAATTAAAAAAATGTCTCCAATTTATGTATATTCTTTATATGTCCCAATACATAAATATAAAGACATTAATAACCTTAATAATGATATTGTTTTTTTAGGTAACAAAATATACGTATTTAAGATTTTGAACAGATTACGATATCATTAAATTAAAAAAAATCCCTATAATTAGGGTGGTTGTTACTTAAATTTAAATTGTTATCCAAAATAAAGAATTAAAAATTTGTGATTTTAAACTTACATATCCGTATAACAATTTATATATCCGTATATCAATTCAAATTCATATCCGTGTATATCCGTATATCATTTAATTTTAAAAAAAAAGCTCTCGAATTAAGCTTCAAATTCAAATTGTCAGCTAAATTAAGGATTTTAAAATTTAAGATTTTGGAATAAAGTCAAATAAAGTCATCGTTCAAATACGTGAATATAAATTTCAAAGTCTCATCAAGAAAAAAGTTGGTCCTTCCCATTCATAGCTTTTGCCCTTTTTCTTTTCTTAGACTTCGTAGTACTACTCTTGGGCAAATTATCAACCAAACCTGCCTCAGAGGCAATCCTCTTGAATTGTAGCTGGAGGTTAGTTATCACAGACTCACTAAGCAGCACAAGATCCTCATCACTAATGTGCTCATTCATTCCTCACCATTTGCACCAACAAAGATTCATTAAATTGAAAGCAACGATTTTTTACCGACAAATTGGAAACCCGATTCGTATTTCTCTCCCGTTGGAAGAATGGTACAGGAAAAAAAGGCTGAATCATCTATTAACAATCCGAACTCGTCAACAGGTGTTCATATGCCAGAAAGAATTCATTCACAATTGGTATTAAATTTGCAAATTTACAAGATTTTTTATAAGGGTTTGATTGTTTTAATTTTTTTTTGTAATTTATTTATATAGCATTCTTGTCTTTACAGTATGTAATTCTGTGATATTATTACATTCTTTGTTCAACGTTTCAGGTTTTTGTAATTTATTGTATGCGTATATTGACCTTTCATTTGCTTATTGATTGCTTGAAATCATGGTTATAATAGAAAGTTTTCATTTATTTTACAATTAATTTACTTGATTGTGCATGTTATTCTTTTTTGTTGTTTTTAATATTGTCAATGTTATTTCATTATTTTAATGACATGATATCTTTTAATTCTTTTGTAATTTCAGCAAGTTATCAATTTTAATTTTTAATGTAATTTTTCTCAGTAATTTACTGTCATTCCTTTATTAATTAATTAAATTAATGATATTATTTTTTTTGGGTTTCTGTCTCTTGTAAAATAAATTTATTGACATACTTTAATGTTTTATTAATGTAATTATATATCATTAAATTAATAATATTTTTTATTCATTTTCTGCTTTTTGTCATCCAAGTAATTTATTGACATTAATATTTATATTGAATAATGTAATAATTTATTCTTATGCAATAATTATATTTTGCGTTTTTTTCATATTGGTAATTTACTTTTACTGAGGGAGCAATGGAAGTCGAAACGAATAAATATGTATTCAAAAATAGAAGTAATTGCAACACTTAAGTCTAAACTTAATGACGCACAAAAATTACTATTCAGAAGAGGGTGTTTTGGTCACTTGTTGGACATGAGGATTACAAAATTTCCTTCACAAATTCTTCATCAACTTATCCTAAGACAATGTGCTCACAATAGAGTTGATGAGCTATGTTTTGACATTGATGGTGAATATCGAACATTTGGCATAAAAGATTTTGCTCTGATTACTGGATTGAATTGTGGTACGTCAGAAACTTATACATCTACAGATATAAAATCTAGATTGAAGGAAAAATATTTTCCAATGCGATCTGCAGTCCAACAAATAGAATTAAGCTCTTTAATGGATGGCAATCTTGAGGGCAATGATGAGGATATTGTTAATTTGTGGAATTTGTATTGCCTTCACGCACTAATCCTTGGAAACCAAAAAATTCAAATTGTTCCTTACGAGCATTGGAGAATGTTTGATGGAGACGACTTATTTAACAAGCATCCATGGGGCAGGGAAGCATTCACAAGGACCATAGAGAGCATCAAGAAAGCAACTAACTCTTGGAATACTGTTAATAGTTATGGAATTTATGGATTCCCACTTGCAGTTGTAGTTTGGGCATATGAAATAATTCCAGCGTTTCAGAAAATGGGTTTTACTCATAAGTGGAATGATAATATACTCCCACGAATTCTACGGTGGAGTTCAGACAACCAACCAGATTCTCGTGAATTAAATATGCATGTCTTCTCAGGCAAGGTACCTATTTTTATTTTTTACTAGAAGAATTAATGTTTTTTAGATGTTAAAATATTTAATAGCGTTGTATATGTTGTGCACTATCATTAATTTACTTATGTACTATCAGCATTGTTGGACTTTCATGTTTATAACATATATATATATATATATTTTTCAATTCAGGTTGTGGTAAATACTTTAGCTGCATCAAGCTCTGAGTTAGGGGCACCGTATATGGCTATTTTTGATGGTGTTATTGATGAGTATCTATCCGTCAGTAAAGGAAATTTGAATGAAAGGATCATGAATCACAATGGCTTAAACATTGACGAGACACCAACTTTGAATCAGGAGCAAAGTGATAGAATTGTGAAGATTGAAAAGGCTCAAAATGCAATTAGTGTTAAATTAGATAATTTATTTACCATGGTAAAGGAAATACACTATACGATAGTGGTAAAACCAAATGTACCATCTGCACCATCTGCAAACCATGAGAGACCATGTTTACCATCTGCAAACCACGAGGGTGACAGACATTCTGTTGATAGTCTTGACCGTATCCTAGCAACAATAGACACACAAATGTTCAAGGAGTTGTCTAAACAACATTGTAAAATAAACAATGATAACCAGGTATTTAAACTTCTATTCATTTTTAATGAATTTGTCATTAAAGCAATATATGTGATGGTGTCATTATTATTTATGTGATATCGTGATTGGCTTTCATATTTTTACAGGGTAATAACATTGATAATGAGAACAGGAACAAGAAAATGGATGATCTGGTATAGTGATGCAAGAACGGGCTGGCCCGACCCGTTCTTCTTAGGCCTACGCGGGCCGTGGGCTGGGCCGGCCCATATTAAAATATCCTTGGCCCGGCCCGACCCATGGGCCAATTTTACATGGGTCGTGTCGGGCCGTGCCGTGGGCCGTGTCGGGCCGTGCTATAGGCCTTAAATGGGCCGGCCTATCTTGACTCATCATGGGTTTAAATGGGCCAGTTCATCCAAGCATGTAATTTTTAATTTTTTTATTGTTATTTTTTATTTTTGAATTTTTAAACAAGTTAACAAATATGAAAGTTTAAATAGTCAAGGGAAATATAAAAATGGATTTTTTATTTACGATTGCCTCATTAAAAACCTTTCCAAGGAAAACTTAGTGGGATAAAACCTTGGTAAGAAAAAAAGAATACAATCGATATAATTATACATAAAATGTTTACAAAATTACTAAAAAAAAAAAAGACATAAAAAACATAAAAAATATTGTTCATTATGGGCCAAGATGGGCCTGCCCATTATGGGCCTACACGGGCCGACCTGGCCCGTGATTTTCCATGGGCCGTGCCGGGCCGGCCCATGGGCCACATATATTGGCCCAGCCCAGCCCACCAATATTTATGGGCCGGGCCAGACCGTGAACAGTGTCGGGCCGTGCCGCCCCGACCCGTCATTGTAGCAGAACGGGCCCGGGCCAGCCCACGGGCTTCGGCCCATTGTTGCATCTCTAATCTGGTATATACGTACAAGTTTGTGTCCTTTGTTCCTTTTTATTTTTTATGGATTTGCCATTAAAATAATGTGTGTAAGTTTTATTATTCCTTAAGTTGCTTTTTGTTTTTTTCTTTATTTTTTTAATTTTTATGAATTTCTTGTTGCAGTAATAGGTGAGTTTCATTATTCCTTCAACAAGCGTGTTTGAGTTTTTTTTTTATTTTTTTTATTTTTCAGGAACAAGAATATGAATCTGAAAGTAGCGTCGATCATGAGAATAGGACAAAGAGGAATAATGATATGGTAGATGTTTAAGTTTTTTGGTTTTTTTCTCTTGTTTTATATTTAATGATATAAAATCATTATAACAATAGATTTGATTGTATTACTTAAAAACAATTTACAGGATTCTTTAAATATTCTGACGGATGTGGGAAGGACTATACTTCCCAAAGTAAGCAATGAAGATCAAAAGCAAGTCTCCAAAGAGGTAATTTTTTAATTTATAATTATCATTTAATAATTAACCTTTTTTTAATGATATTTAGAATATCTTTAAAATGTTTTCAAGGACGTAGTAATTATTTTAATGATATCAGATTTTATACTATATAATTACATAGTCATTATTTTTAGCTAGTATGTATATCGAAAATAAAAGACCTAAATTTGGTCTAATGAAACAACAAAAAAATTCCTCTTTCCAAACTAATGAAACAAGATTTATATATGTATAGTAGCAAGAAATACATCGTCTTGTGCTTGCTGATCAGGGGAAAAAAACTTGTGTTGTGGTAGATGTTTATTTATTTTTTTCCTGTTTTATATTTAATGATATGAAATCATTATAATAATATATTTGATAGTATTACCTAAAAACGATGTACAGGATTCTTCAAAAATTCCAACTGACGTGGGAAGGACTATAATTCCCAAAGGTAGTGATGAAGATCAAAAGCAAGTCTCCAAAGAGGTAATTTTTTGTCAATTTTTTAATTTATATTTATGATTTAATAATTAACCTTTTTTTAATGACATTTAGAATATCTTTAGAATATTGATCATGACAGAGTAATTATTTTAATGATATTAAACTTTGTACTGTATAATTACATACTCATTATTATACATACTCATTATTTTAATGATAATATAATGATATTACAGCCATCAAGAAAGGATGCAGGACGTAAAGAAAATGTAGCAATCTCTCTAAACACTGCATTGGTTCTCCGACAAAGTAAGAGAGAGATTAAAAAGAGTAGCAGA
>CAMOHE010054757.1:0-21967 GCA_946598075.1 Artocarpus hirsutus | reverse complement strand
TTTTAATGAATTTGTCATTAAAGCAATATATGTGATGGTGTCATTATTGTTTATGTGATATGCGTGATTGGCTTTCATATTTTTACAGGGTAATAACATTGATAATGAGAACAGGAACAAGAAAATGGATGATCTGGTATATACGTAAAAGTTTGTGTCCATGTTCCTTTTAATTTAATGAACTTATTGACTTTTTTTTTAATGTAATTATGTCACATTAATTTAATGACGTTTCTGGGTTATGTCATTAAATTAATGATTTTCCTTTTTTGGGTTATGTCATCAATGTTTAATTTAATATAATTTAATGTAAGAGAAAGATTATGTTAAAAGTATAATATATCATATAAAGAATTGTAAATTGTGAGGCCCTTGCATAGTTTTAATATGATATAAATCATAAACGTTTAATAAGTATTAACCATGCACAAACCAAAAGAGATAAAAATAACCAAGCTCAAAACTCAATTTGAGTATATACTGATAGTTTTCAACAATGTCACCCAATTTTATTGTGCGTAGAACATATTAAAAATGCTTGAATGTATATATGATGAAGTCTAAGATGAAAACAAGTGATTGCTAAAAACAAAAAAAAAAAAAAAGGTCAAGGTTCATCCCATCGTATACATCTATTGCTTCTTATATGTTGCTCGAACTGCATTTGCTTGGATGGGATTTTGACACGACTTTTTGTTGTGACCAATCTGACCACAGCGACCACACCTATTTTTCTTCTTGAATTCTCCTTTCGAAGGAATACGTTCCTTTTTTGGCCTCCCAATTGGTCGTCTTGTAGCCGGCGGCATTACTTTAATCTCTTTAATAGATAAAGGTACCTCCCAATCTTGTTTATTACCGAGAGGCTCCACCCTCCCTGCGTATGTTGCAACAAGTTGAGTTGTTAAATAAAAATCCCCCACATAATTGTATAGCGAGAGGTTAGATCTTGTGATAACTATGCAAGCATGAGAACAAGGGAAAAGATCTGTTTGCCACTCCTTGCAAGTGCAGGTCCTTGCCACCAAGTCAACTATAAACTGAAAGTCACCATCAGTGACAATGAAGCGTTGAACATCAATCTGGTCACTCTGTTGAAAAAAAATGTCGTTTTTATAATTATTATAAAAATGAGAAGTTAATCCCACAGATTGTCAAAGCAATTAAAAAGTTGAATGTTAAAACATATTAAAATAATAAATCATTATATTAATGATAGATGTATAATAAAATGATCATAACGTAATGACCTTTCTTCTGCTTAGAATAAGTGGTTAAAAAAAAATAAGTGTACCTTCATAGATCGTGAATTGTTTGCATAGTTGAGAAGTATCTTATTGTACGAACTTGTGACTGGTGTAAAAGTACTTGCAGCACCATTCCTTCGTTCGTTAAACCACTTCAATAACAAGTTGACCCAGCAATCAACCAACTTCGAAACTGGAAATTCCCTAGCCTTTTTGAAAACATTATTCATCGACTCCGAAATATTTGATGTCATGAATGCATACCTGCTACGGCCACTATAAGCACGGGCCCATCTGGCATACCCAACATCTTCTAAATAGTTACGTATTTCTGGATTAATGTCATCCAACTGACGCATATACTTTTCAAAATCAGGTATACAATAAGCCTTAGCACAATTGTCGAAAGCACTAACAAGCCCTGTACCCCTAAAATATGTTTTTAAATTGGCACGCAAATGGTATGTACATATACCATGTTGGGCATCAGGGAAAATTTTTGCAACAGCATATGCTATACTATCGTGCCTGTCTGAAACAATTACTAAATCTTCACGATGTCCGATTGCTTCCTTCAGCTTAACCAAAAACCACTCCCAAGAATTATTATTTTCGGAGTCCACGAACGCAAAAGCTAATGGGAATATTTGATTATTCCCATCAAGAGTACTAGCAATCAACATTTTACCACCATACTTATTCTTTAAATGGGTCCCATCAATCGATATAATAGGTCGACAATAGTGCCATCTCATAATCGAAGCTGCCATACAGGTGAAGAAGTACAAGAAACTACCATCATTATTGGTCACTAATCCAGTAACTGTTCCTGCATTTATTAAGCAACAACAATATTTATTAGTGAGTATTAAGGAGCTAGCATAAATTAAAAAACAGCATAAAATAGTTTTTACCAGGATTGGTAGACTCCAAAGCAAAACAATAAGATGGTAGTTGTGAGTACGATTTATCAGGCAATCCCCTAATAGCATCTAATGTCAATCCTCGTGCTCTCCATGCTTTGTTATAACTAATATTAACCTTATGCTTTTGACGCATGTGGTCAATAATGTCCCCAGGGGTTGTCTTATCTTCACCTTTTTCAGAAAAACGCTCTTTCATGCAACTACTGATTATCATACTACTTGCTTGACGATGATCTGATTGGACAATCTCTAATGTACAAGTGTGATTGCGTACATATTTACAAACTTTCCACAATTGTCCACCTCTCAGTCTGGATGCTCTAAAATACCAATGGTACATTGCATCTTTGCAATGTGCGACCAATGCTCTGCAGTTTGATTTCTTTACTTTGAATTCGAAGTTGTTCTTCATCGCAACCATGTGCAATGCCTTTTGCAATTCAAATTTTGACGTGAATCCCGAGTTATCCTTTATATCATAAGTATCTACCATATTTATAACGTCGACATTCTCGATAACAATATTATCATCTTCTATATCAATATCATTATCATCCATTTCATCAACTTGTTCTAAAAATTCAGCCATTATGTTGTCAACTTCATTACTATTAAGTGAGGATGCCATTAGTGTAAATGACAAATGCCTTGACAAAACCTTAAGAGATATCATTTAGGAAAATAACAAAAAGAATAGTTAGTATTACGTACATGAATAATTATTACGTATCATTAAAATACTAACAATACATTATGACTAATTACTACGTATCATTAAAATATTAACAATGTAGATAATATACTAGCATAAAAAAATAACATTTTTTTTATAGAAGATTCTACTATATAATTAATATACTAGCAATTAATAAATGTTTTTTCAAAATAAATTAATATGTTAGTATATAATTAATATACTATCAATAAATCTATTTGATATTATGGAAGATTCTTTTTTTTTTTTTTTTTGGTTTCCTTTGTGGAATTTGAATGATTATTATAAAGGGTTCTTGAAGATTATGGTGTGAAGTTCAAATTTTAAATAGATTTATTGGGATTACAATATATATGTATCTTACTTTTTAATTGTATTTGTTTTTTTAATCAGAAAACAAATAACATTAATTTATTCCATACCAAAAAAATATTAATCTAATTCTTTTTTTTTTGTTGTTTCCGTAATTTGAATGAAAACCTAATCCAATCTAATTAGATTTCTCCATGAGTGTAATTTTAATCTAATTAGATTTTTCTTTTAGAGTGTAATCCTAATCTAATTCATTTTTTTTTCTCCTTTTTTCCTTTTTTTTTTGCACGGCACTGTCGTTTCTCTCTAGCTTTCTCTTTTTTTCCCTTATTTACATGGCAATGCCCTCTATACAACACAATATATGTACATATATATATATATATATAATAACTTTTAATTATTTCTTACGTAAACGTAATATATATTAATCATTATTCAAACTGCTATAATTGAATTTAAACACCTCACACAAATATGCCATGAAAATAAAATTTGAAATATTAAAGATAGAAACAAAAAAAAAAAAAAAACAAGGAAAGAAAAAAAACTTGAAATTGAGAAGGAATTCAAAAGAATAAACTATTTAAAATTGATGTTCAAGCATAAAATATATCTTTAATATTTCAAATTTTATTTTGATGTTCACATTGGTTCCTTCATTTTATATTGATTTCAAATTCCACAAAGGTAACAAAAAAAAAAAACGTAGAATTGAGAAGAAAATCAAAAGAAAAGGTGGGAAAAGAAAATAATACAACATTTTCATTTAAAAAAGAAAAAGAAAAAGAAAAAGAAAAAGATCTGGCAAAAATGATAATATGAATTTGACTTTTTGATCATATGATGTATAAAAATCAAAATACAAAAAAATAAAGAAGGAATTGAAAAGATAGGAAAATCTTACCTGGATCTTATAAAGGAGCAATATCTTGTAAAATTTAGTAACGTCATAAACTTCTTACGTTAATGCATCTGAGATATATACAGAATGAACGGTTAGTATTATGAATATAATGTATATATCAAGATAATATGAATTTGACTTTTTGATCATATGATGTATAAAAATCAAAATACAAAAAAAAAAGAGAGGAATTAAAAAGATAAGAAGATCTTACCTGAATCTACTAAGGAGTAATATCTCGTTAAATTTAGTAATACCATGAACTTCTTACGTTAATACATCTGAGATATAAATAGACTAATTAAAATTTTAAAATTTACAAATTAGGCTGTAAAACAACTCATTAACTTAATTAAAAAAAAGTACGTGTATTTTTTTCCTAATTTAACTATTCAAAAAATAAGAAAATTTGTTATAAAAATTTAAATATATGATAATATGTAGTTAGAGGGTATTTTAGGGTTTCGAAAATATAAAAGTTTAAAAAATGGACATATAAGTGATATTCACATAACGAAGATAGATATCAATTCACTCTTTAAAAAAGAGACATGTTATGTAATTTTTACAAAAGTAAAAGGGTTAATGAGACAGTTAGTCCAATTACATTTATTGAATTAAAATATGACTCTAATTTATAAAAATTCTATAAATGTCTCATAATAATATCATTAAAATTATTTATATGTAATTATATAGTACAAAATATAATATCATTAAGATAATTACTATATCATTAAGGATATTTTTAAGATATTTTGAATATTGTGTTAGATTTTAATTTTATAACAATAATTGGGACACGTATTGTAATTTTTTCAAATTTAAAAAAAGGGTTAACGAGACAATTGGCCTAATTACGTTTATTGAATTAAAATATGACTCTAATTTATAAAAATTCTACAAATGTCTCATAATGATATCATTAAAATTATTTATATGTAATTATATAGTACAATATGTAATATTATTAAGATAATTACTATATCATTAAAGACATTTTTAAAATATTTTGAATATTGTGTTAGATTTTAATTTCATAACAATAATTTAGACACATTGTAATTTTTTCTAAAAAAAAGGGGCAAAAAATTACATGCAACACTTTTAAAAGTTTATTTATTTACGTTATGTTTTTGTCTATATTATATATTAAGTTATGCCATAAATAAATATATGTAACATTTATAAAAAGTACTCCTAATAAAAAGTCATTGGTGCTTCTTTTTCAGCAATTAATTCTAAAACACAATTTTTATGTAATATTTCTTGTTTTTTTTTGACATTCTTCATCCTTAGTATTAATGATGAATTTTTATAATTTAATAATAATCATAATGTATTCATCAGGTGGTAACTTGAAATTAAGAGAGAGAGAGAGAGAGAGAGAGAGACATTATATACAAAATGCTCCCTTCGTCAAAAGTTAAAACCTATTGAAAACCACTTATTATGTTGACTGGTTGGATTCACGTAAGAACACATGTGAGACTTAAGCCAAAGTTTTTTTTGGGGTAATTTGTTAAGTTAAATGTAATTTTTTAGAGTTTTTAATATGGTTGTAATTGTTTATTACTACTTTTAAGTTATTGAATCTATTATTATTATTATTATTATTTGATAAGATTGAATCCATTTTCAGAAACAGGTTTTTATTGTCATTTTCATTAAAAAATTTAAAAGAAAAACAATGAATTTAGTTATTAAACATGATATAGGAATAAATAAAATATAAATGTTGACAGAATTGATGTGCCAAAAAAAAAAAAAAACAAAGAAAGAATCATAAGCTACCAGCACGAGGAAGGAAAAGAAGAAAGGAAAGAGATGACAATTTTGCTAATGCAGAGAGAAAAAACAACAGAAAGATTTATGTGCATGGAAAAGGTATACTCATAAGCAAAATAGGAGAGCGACCTTGATCTCCTCTCTATTAAAAAAAAAAAGTTACTATTACATTTACATCATAATACAACAATAGGGTTCTTTATTGAAATTGTTAATGCACCACAAGAAGTCTTCTTCTTCTTCTTCTTCTTCTTCTTCTTCTTCTTCTTTTCGTTATGGCAAGAAAAGTACATGGAAAAGGTTCAAGGAAGAACTGATTTCTTGAATAGTCAAATGTAGTTTCTCTCTTTTTACCAAGATGAATGAGATTGAGGAATTTGTAACCTGCTTACTGCTGCAAAGGAAAAATGGAATATAGGAATTGCAAAGTTGACCGAGCTTATTTGCCTCTATATTTAGTGATTTAAACATCAAAAGAAAATAGCTTAACATGTATATAAGATGAACAAAAACTAAATAGCCGAACAAATCAACTTGAATGGTGTATAACCAAGCAAATTAGAAATAGAAATAACATCCAAAAACGCAACTTGTAACGAGAACTTCAATCATGTTGACATAATTTATGAGGATTGAAATCAAGGCATAACTCAAATCGTGCAAGTCAAGTTGCCCCTGCTAAAACAATGCAGTTGACATGATACCAAGTACGGTAGAGAAAAAGAACATTAGCCAACTACTAACATACCCAAGCCAATGCAAGACAATAAATATTCCACTACCTCGTTCAAAAGAAAAAAAAAGAAAAAAAATCCCACTACCAAGATCTCGAAACAGCTCTTTGATAGACTTTTATAGATAATCTTTTCAACGATGGAAAGACATCAAAAGTTCTTCTTGGGAGGCAAATATCTTACCGCCTCATAGTCTTTAGATAAATAACTTTTAATTAGAAGCATATATTTTCTAAATGGAGTTTCCAGTAACATGTTACTGCATGCGTATAAACATCTTTGTAGGTGATCCAGCAGATCTTTCCTATCTTATGTTAAGACTTGAACAATTGCATGTCTTATAATTTGGAAACAAATGTAATTTTAAATATTGCTACCATACTTCCTCCAGACATTCAGGTTATAGAAAGTTGATAATCTTACATTTGAAAAAATAAGAAATTATTTAAAAACCCAATTGCTAGCATACACGGTGAATACAGTATCAAAAAAAAAAAAAAAAAAAACTTATGACTTGAGCCGGAAAATAGAAGCAAAACAAGATGACAATTAGATTATCAACAACACACATAGGAACCTTGCAATTTGAATAATAAACTGACAATTGAGCAGGCCATGATTCGTGATTTAGGGTTTAATAAATTCATATAGTTTTAGCAACCACCCTGAATTCAAATTCAGAACACAAAAAAATCCCCAAAAAAAAATAATAGAGGAGTTGCTTAAATGAGATTTTATGGAAATAATTTTTAAACCACATAAGCACTAACCAATAACTATTTCTAAATGCATTAAAACCAAGAATAGCTATGAAAAACCGAACCAAAAATGGCAAGGAAAAAACCAAAAAATGAATAGACCATACAACTTAGCAAAAACCAACCTATAACCACAAGGAAAAAACAAATGATTTTCCAGCCAAAAAAACACACCAAAGAATTGATCAAGAACTATAAAACAACAATACAATGTAAAGGGACGTACCCATGTGAGACGAGAGACTTACCCAAATGAAGAAATATAATTGACGTACATCAAAGGGAAAAAAAAAAAACTATAGATGATCAAAAACCAGAAGAGAGAGATTTATTTTTATTTTTATTTATTATTTTTTTTTTTTTGTAGAAAGAACTTGCATCAAATCAAAGAAAAACAAACATAGAACATTAAAAACCCCATGAAAAAATAAGAAAAAAAAAAGGAATTTTTTTTTTTTTGGCAATTTTCCTTCCTTAATGGCCGCTCTTGATCCTCACCAACCCATATCAACGTGTTCTAGTCCAAAATGGAGATGGGAGAGCAGTGAGAAACGAGAAAGAAGCATGAGAGAAGGGGCAAAAAGAAGTTGAAAAGAAAGGCAAAGAAAAGAAAAAAGGTTAAAATCATGGAAAAGAAAAAAAAAAGGAAAAAATTCGAAACGATGTTGAATTAAAATTGAATTTTGTGCTCCTCAATTTGCTTTCTCCCCATTCATTATTGCCCACGAATGAAACAAACACTCTAACTTCTATTAAAAAAAAAAAAAAGACGTTGTGTGTGATTTTCTCCTATTTTGGATGTGTTTTGTGTATGTTAGTCTCGAGAATTTTCATATATCCTCCTGCTAAAGGAAAAAAAGCCTAGAAAGCCCTTTAGGGGTGGTCCCTTAGAATAACCATGGGTCGGAGCCACTGGCATGATGAGAGTTTTAGCCGTGTACTCGCTCGTTCTTATTAATAAAACAAGTAGTCATGTTTTGCATATGTATTGCCTCGCTTTATGATTGATTGTTCTATGTTCTCGGTGCCTTATGATTACCTCATTATGCGTGGCAACTTGCTTTCTATGTGCTTGGTTATTGCCACTTATTGAGTTCCCACGACATTGTGTTATTGTGGCATGCCTATGCATACCCGTGCTGGCAACATGGTTTTCAATCGTAGTTTGTTGTCTTGCAGGCAACGTTCTTGGCTGACTTACCAACCGAGAGAGGTGACTCGAGTGCCGCACGGCCCACCTATACTAAGGTCGAAGTAACCAGTCCATGACAATTGCTACCAGAGACATAGATTTGTAGCTTGCTATGTGCATGATGGTGATGTCAAATGCCACTAGAATCAAAGACTTAAAATGACGAGTTAGGAATGTTGAATACCTCGACCTCAGAGTTCATGATTTGCCAATGAAGCTTGAAGGGGTCAATGTTGTGGAACTACAGAGAAAGGTTACCTTCTTAGAAGGCCTCCACCTTTAGATAGATTAGCTTGATACCAGTGTAAGAAGTTCATCCCCCTTGAGCCCACCTCCAGGAGTGGAGTGCATCGACGCATTAGAAGGGCTTGTAGGAGCTGCAAGGGACTGTCGAGGACATGACAGAGGATTGTCAGGGCTCCATTGAAGCACTAAGGAATGAGCTTATTAAGATCTATACTAAGCTCAATCTCACCATGCGTGTGGTTGGAAACCAACTAGTAGCCGAGCCCATGGGTGGAGAGTAGGTCGACCAAAGGTGCCCGTGTTTAAGAGATAGGAAGGGGCTTGGGATGCCAAAGAGCTCGAGAATTTCATCTTTAACATGGAATAGTACTTTTATGTGGTTCGCGTGGAAGAGAATGCAAACGTAACTATGACTACAATGTATCTACATGAAGATGCCAAACTACGGTGGAGAACTAAGTAGGAAGACATCTAGCACGGTCGATACACAATCAAAACGTGTGAGGAACTCAAGAAAGAGTTAAAGAATCATTTTTGCCCTGAAAATATCGACTACATGGTTAGGCACTACTTGAAAGCGTTAAAGCATACCAACATCGTCCACAAGTATGTGAAGAATTTTGCGAGCATCATGTTCCATATTCAAGATATGTTTGAGAAGGACAAGGTCTTCTAGTTCCTTGAAGGTTTAAAGCTGTGGGCGAGAAAAAGCTCTAAAGGTAGAGAGTCTGAGACCTTACCATAACCCAAGCTGCTGTGAAATGCTTAACGGATTATACTAAAGATGCACAGACGAATAAGAGTCAGGCCGCCCCTAACTTAAGTAATAAGGGTGGTAAGAAAAGTGTGAACAGTAAGACAGGTCAAGCCAAGAGTGGTGGTGCTAACAAGAAGCAAACCGAGTCAAGCACCCCACCAAAACGGGCAGGATCAAACATCACGAAGAAGCCAATGTCCTGTTGGCCATGCAAGGGACTATACAAAGCCTCATAGTGCCACCATAGTGGAAAGTTGACTACGTTGTAGGCCTTAATCCAACAAGAGACTCACAAGGAAGAGTCTGAAGAGGACAGAGAGATCTTCTATATGGGAACTTTGTGGTTCTTCTATGCATTGAAGAGATAGGGTTCCTAAAAGAAAAAGACCAGGGCCAAGGGCCTGATGTTTGTTGATGCTATGCTGAATGGGAAAGTTGCCAAAACTATCATGATCAACGCTAGTGCTACACATAAATTCATCTCATAGATGGAGGCACAACGCCTTGGCCTTAAGCTCGGTCAAGAAGTAGGCTGCATGAAAGCAATCAACTCGAAGCTTTGCTCATAATTGGGATAGCGAAGCAGTTAAGTGCCAATCTTGGCACTTGAGATTGACTAACTAATCCAATTGCTATGCAGTTGGACGACTTTGATGTGATCCTATGTATGCAGTGCTTGATGGAGAAAGGTGGCATATCAATCCCAACAATAGGAAGCTTGTTGCTCATATCCATCCTCCAATTCAAGAAGGAAGTCAAACGACAAAAACCATCCTATGTAGCAGTCCCTGCCCTATTCGAAGATAGAGACGAAGAGCCAATTCCACCTCCCATTAAAGCCGTGTTGAAGGGGTATGGAGATATCATGCCTAAGTAACTCCCAAAAACTTTGCCACCAAAGAGAAGTGTGGACCATCAGATAGAGCTAATGCCACGGGCCAAGCCACCCACAAAAGTGCCTTATCAAATGGCACCCCTTGAGTTGGTTGAACTCAGGAAACAAATTGATGAGTTACTCTAAGTAGGCTTCATTCGACCATCAAAAGCGTCATTTGGAGCTCTTGTGTTATTCCAGAAGAAGCAGGATAGGACCCTGTGCCTATGCATAAACTATAGAGCCCTGAACAAGCTCGTTGTGAGGAACACCTACCCTATCCCATTGATTGTAGACCAAGTTCTTCACGAAGCTTGACCTATGCTCAGGATATTATCAAGTGAGGATTGCAAAATGATATGAAGTGAAGACTAAGTGTGTCACACGGTATAAGGTGTTTGAGTTCTTGGTGATGCTGTTTAGGTTGATGAATGCGCATGCTAGCATTTCCAAAAATTCCGTCACTTAGCCATTCTGATTTTTTTTTTTAGAAAAACCAAGAATATTTCTAGAATAAATTTTCAATAATTTTTAAAGAAAGGAAAAACATACAAAAACAAAGAAAAACTTTATAGATCTTGTTTCAAACTCGAGGGATCAAAAGTCAACTTACTAACTAACTTTCTTGAAAATTGAACAGTTAAGACTTTTAACGTCAGATTCCCAAGGCATTTTTTTAGCATGAAATTGAGGTTAAATTCTACATATTGCTCCTTGAACATCTCATTAAGATATTCTAAAATAGAATCATGAAGATCATGTAAATTTTCTTCTAAAAGCCAATCCTTACAGAAAAGTATTTTATCCTCCCTATTCGTTGACACAAGACCTTTTGACTTATACAAATGCTCACAATTTTGACGAAATACTAAGGACACTTTCAAGCAATGGCTCGGGCTCTTTTTTCTTAGCACGCAAACTCGTACTCATCCTAGGCAGATCTATATTATTTATATCACTAGGACAAATAAGACCTTCTATATACACCTTTATATTAGTTGGAAGTTTGAAATGAGAAAGTACTCAAAGATGAAAAGTATCCAAAGACGAGTGATTCTGGTTTTGTACTTCTTTTTTGATTTCTTTCTGAGAAAGAGAAGGAAAAAATTTCTTAAGATGCTCATACTTAGGATCCATGATGAAAGAGAAAAAAAAAACAAAATTCTTGAGAATCAATTGAAAATCTAGGAGATTTTTGAGAGATTTGAAAGCTTTGAGTGGATTTGAAAGAATATTGAGAAGATTTTGTGGGAGTAAGAGAGAAAAGATTTAAAATTTTCTTGAAAATGTGTTTGAAAGATCGAAGAACTTTGAAGGATTTTTGAAAAATTTTTGAGAATTCTAGAGAGCATTCGAGAGTTTAGAGCAAGAATGAGAAATCTATAGAGAGAAAGAACAAAGAGTTTTGAGCCTAGATGCATAGTGATAGAATATGTAGACAAAGGGTGAGTTACTGTTTAGACACTGAGAAAACTATGCAGACACGTGTAACACTATTCTAAACAATGGTAGGCTACACAAAAAATGGGCTAGTAACCTAACGGTTTGCCAAACACTATTAACCACTAACATTTATTTATAAAATTAACTTAAAAAAATATTTGTTGTATTTTTAATTTTTTTTATTTTTATCTGTTTTTAAAATTTTCAAATTTTTTGTGTTTTTGATAAAAATTAAAATTTACAAAGGTCTTAGAATAAAAAAAACTCATTAATAACCATTTCATTAAAATGTGTTTCTAGAGGCCACAATACCAAAATATCAATTAATCAAACCTGACTATCTCTTCCATAATTTCAACCACTTTAATGGATTTTTCTCAAAAATTATTTTAAATTTTAGGAAAAACAACACACAAAACAAAAATAACATCCAAAACAAAAACAAAAACAAAAATAAAATTACTATTTAAAATTTACAAATTGTTCTTCTAAGTTTGAATCTATATGAATAAAGTCAACAGGGAGAGTTAAACTATCATTTAAAGTTGGTTTATAAGAAAGAAAAGTCCTCAAAAAACTCTCATCATTTAATGCTTCTTGATATTGCCTATCAAAATCATTTACTACCTTCTCATCAGAATCTACACGATCAATCACTAGTGGTAGAACATTACTAGGTCCAGATTGACAAAGAGAAAAGAGTTCCTAAAAACCTAGGTTACCTCTAACTTTTTGAAGTTTTTTTGGAAGAACTTCTTTTCCTAGATCAAGAATTTCCTTTTCTAAATTAGTTTTTTCAATTTTTCTTTTTATTACCATAGAATTGTCAACTTTATGTGCTTTATCAATTAAAGTAGTCATAGAACAAGTTTCAACTTTTGATGGATCATTTATCTCAAAAGAGTTGACCAAACCTGTTAAAGGATCAGGCAATCCAGCAAAGATACTTCTTTCAACAAAGTTGACTTCACACTGTTTACCCCACAAGATGCAACATGTTGAAAACGTTGAACTCTAAAGTCATGTTTCCAAAAGACAATTTCAAGATACCATGTTTGCAATTAATCATTTGAAGTTACAAGAAATGGATGACCTAAAATAACAAGAATTTAAAAATTTGAAGAGGAAGCAAGTTATGTATCCAAAACAATAAAGTCTATTGGGAAATAAAATTTATCAATTTTAACTAACACACCCTTAACTATTCCTCTTAGAATTTTCATAAAACGATCAGCTAACTAAAGTATGATAGAAGTTGGCTTAAGTTCACCTGAACCTATTTGCTGATAAATAGAATAAGGACAAAGATTGACACTAGCACCAAGATCTAACAATGCACGGTAAATTTGAGTGTTTCTTATGATACAAAAAATTGTGGAAAAGCCTGGATCTTTGTCCTTTAATGGTGAATCATGTTGAATGATGGAACTACCATTCTCAGTTAAAAATGCAATTTTAGTCACATTATGCTTTCTTTTAATTGTATAACAACCTTTCAAAAATTTAGCATAATATGGAACTTGTTTAATTGTATGTAAAACTAAAATGTTAATTTTGACTTGCTTGAAAAGTTCAAAAATTTCAGCACTCTTATCAAACTTCTTTTTTGAAAGAAAAGCATATGAAAAAAGAACTTTCGGAGCAAATTTTTGTTTAGAAATAACGTTTTCTTTCTTATAACTTCTCTCATTACCATTAGCTTTATTATTTCCTTTCAAAGTTGAATTAATAGTTTTATCAATAGTTTTATCACTTCAAAGAGTTGAAACAAAATTAACGGTTTTTTATGGTGATGAAGAACTTGAAGAGGCAATTTCATTAACAGAAGGATAATGTATAGATTAAGTAGGGAATTTGCTTCTTTTTTTTTTTTCTTAAAATTGCTAAGTGAAGAAGTAAGCTTTAAGATGGATTCTTCAATCTCATAAATGTCTTGTGAAGTGCGAGTGTTAATGACTTCTGTTTCTGAATGAATATTTGTAAAATATCCTCAAGTGTTTTAACTCATAAGTTAAAACTTTCAGAGCATGGAAAATTTTGTAGAGGCTTTTGAAATTATGGATTTATTAAAAATTATGAATTCTAAAATTGTTGTGGAAATGATAGATGATTTTGTAAATTTTGAAGTGGATGTGTTCATGGTTGTTGTGGTGATCATTACTCCAATTGAAATTTGAATGATTTCTCCATTATGGATTATATGTGTCAAAATGTGGAGTTGGAAAGTGTTTCTTGAGTTGATCCATTTGATTTGTATACTGTTCATGGGACTCCTCCTTAAAACCCGGACAATCATAAGTTGAGTAACCTAGAGTTTAGCAAACATTATACAAAGTTTCAATCTTAAGTCCCTAAACATTCCTATGTTCTATGGCTTCAATCTTTCTTAATAAACTGGAAATCCTAGCTCTTAGATTATTTTCTTGAAAAAGTTGATGAACACCTCTTTGACTATTAGCAAGACTAGACCTAATTGATCCTTCAGAATTAACATGTTATCAATATTGAGAGTTTTCTGCTAAATTATCTAAAAAATGCAACTCTTTATTAGGTTCTTTATCAAGGAATTCTCCATTACACATTGTTTCAATGAATTGACAAGTTTCAGGAGTTAAACTTTCATAAAAGAAGCTAATATAATACCATTTTTCAAAACCATAATGTCGGTAAAAGTTTAACAAATTCTTAAAACATTCCCAATATTGAAAATAAACTTCCTTTGTATTCTGGGAAAAATTTTGAATTTGTTTCTTTAAATCATTGGTTTTATGCGTTAGAAAGAAATTTTCTTCAAAACTTCAATTTGCATTTCTTATCATGTACAAATTGACCTAGGTTTAAATAAGGTAAGCCAAGTTTTAGCTTCATCTTTTAAAGAAAAAGGGAAAAGCTTTAGCCTAACAATTTCATTTAAAATAACTTGGTTAGTGAAGGTAGTGCAAACATCTTTAAACTCTCAAAGGTGCAAGTAAGGATTTTAAGATATTAAACCATGAAAATTTAGAAGCAAATAGATCATTCCTGATTTAGACCTAAAGTTATGGGCAGTGAGAGGAAAAACCAGACATGATGGGGTAAATTATCAGGATGGTTGCGAATAATCTCACATTGAACTAACAGGATTGATGAGTTGTTGATTAACAATGTTTTCATTATGAGTACTTTCATCATTGGCCATTTTGAGTGAATGTGAAGACACAACAGAGACTAAAAATGGTTCTAAACTTTTCCTAATTAATCTACGAGCTTTAGGCACATGAAGCCAAACTGGCATACAAATTATTTAAATTATTTACAGAGTTTTATAGACGAAATGTTAAGCTTTTCTTTATTTAGGGAGAATAAAGTAGTGAGTGAAAAGCATGTGCCTTATTTATTTTGTAGATTTTAAGAATTATATCTTTTAAGAATATTCCTAGGAAAGATTGGTGGGCCGAAGGCTCCTTAAGAACCAATCTCCTAGTCAGAATAACATTCTTGGAATAACTAGTATTAGGAGAATCTCTAAAAATAATTGGTTACGGGAAAGCTTTCCGAACCAGTACTAGCCCCCAAACACACATTTCACAAAAACAATTTATTACTAAGAATGATGCAAAACCTAATCTAAAAGTTTATAAAATTTTATTGCTAAGTTCAAATCCTTAAACTAAACCTAAAATTAACAAAATAGTTATATAACAAATAAAAAGAAAGAGAATAAATTTTTTTAGATTTTTTTGAGATTTTTTATTTTTTATTTTTTATGTTTTATTTATTTTTATGAATAGTAAAGTGAATAGTACCTAACATGAATAATAACTACGTAAATAATAACTTACATAAAATGCATACAGATTTTTATGTGAACAGTACTTAATTCCTACAAAACAACAAATTTTTAAAGAAAACAAATAAAGCAGAAAATAAGTTAGTAAAATAGAAAATAAAAGGAAAAAGGAATATAACATATAAAATATACTGCACTAAAAACAATTCTGTTCTACAATAACGGCGCCAAAATCTTGTTCAATCTTAAAAAATATAATCCCAAACATAATGTTGTCCAAGTAATAAAACTCAATGAATTTTAGGTCGTGCCCATAGGGAAAGATAATGCTAAAAGTCCAATATATTATTATATTAACTATTTATTTATTTAAAAGATGAAAATATGAAGATTAATAATTATTATTTACAAAATATATTCACAATATTTACACATTTTTGTATCATTTTTTTCATTTTCAAAATTTTGTTATTTTGGAACTTCAATAACAAGAAGTTGAGCATTATGACATCCTATGTCAACAACATCACCAAGCATTTACTATACCACTTCATGTCTATAGTGTAGCAAAAATTTAACTTAATAAACAAGTAAAATTTTAGCATAACTTAACTAAAATAATAACCAAAATAATAAGTTAAGCATTTATCGAGCCATTTTCTGTCTACATCTAATCAAGATCCTTTTAAACATTATCCATACTAATTTATGTCTTCAAAAAAATCAAAACCAGAATTTTAGCAGAGTCGTAGCTAAAAAAATTCTAAAATCCTATTTTCTAGAAAATATTTTGGCATTATAACTATTTAAAAAACTGAGAAAAATTAAAAACATTTAAAGTGAATTTACTAGAGTTTCCCCCTCTCATCTTAGCTAAAAAGGCAAATTTGAAAGACATATTTACAATAAAAATGCTAGAAATATTATTGAACATAATTTTTACAACATAATCTAAGAAATATTTTACAAAAACTTAGATTGAAAACCGAACATAAAAACTAAAAACTATTCATAAATTGAAATGGCAATTTTTTTACTGCAAAGGAGGGATGAAGAACTCGGGCAAACCCCCTTTTTACAAACCTATAAAAGATACTACATATAATTTTTTAATAGTTTAATTTACTATTTTTGTTGATTTTTTTGATCAAGTTGGATTTTTTTTACAATTTGTTTCCTCCTTTTTCCTTCTCGAATTTCGCTCCACATAATCTAACAAATTTTTGGTTGTTTTCCTCTACTTCATGGTAGTAGGAGGTACAGCATGTAAGTTTAATTTGGGCCTTTCGTCTTACAATCTAATGGCCAAAATTCAAGGAACAAAGCTAGGACCAAGGGAACCGTGTGGGGCTTTTGGTGGAGCAATCATGGACTGTTGGATCTAGCAGCAAACGGACAAAATCCAGAGCTCATAGACGCCAGTTGAAAAAGCCCTCATTGGATCGGACAAGCTGAGACAGAAGTGGGATCCGCCTGTTGCACATCCTGATGTGCACACTGACGCACTAACACGCTTCTCACATTCCAACAGCCTTGGGTGATTGGCAGCGCAATCTGATGGTAGAGACTAGCCATGTGTACCTTTTAGATTAAGATTTGAATTTTCAAGTGTTTTTGAGGCATTTGTTGTCCAATTTTATCCATTTTGGTATCATTTTGTTCTATTTTTCTATTATATTTTAAATCTAAAGATGAAAAATTAAAAAATAACACAAAAGTAATTATTTTACAAACATAATAATTACAATAATTTTAAAAATATTTATTTTACATTAAAATATACAAAATATTTACAAACTTTTAAAATTCTGAACTCACTCAGTTTAACAAAGATATGATTTTTAAGACTTGAAAATATTTTTAGAAATTACTAAAAATATTATAAAACATATTTACAAACTTAAGTCATACTATAAAACTCATTAAGACTCAAAACAAAATTACCACTTATTATTTTTACGGTTTTGATTAATTTCAATCTAAACTAATATTTTACATACGAAAACGATTCTAAAAATTATCAAAAATATTATTAAACATAAAACATATTAAAAACTCATAATTAAACATATTTTTACATGAAGACACTACAATATATTTAACACTTAATTGTTTTAATTAAGGAATTTAACAAGAAATATTAATGCAAAATGATTGATAAATGTGTATTTTTTAAGTCACATTAGATGTACATTTTAAAGTTTTAATCTAAATAGGAAATAAAATTGAAATTTTTGTTAAGATAAATAGTAGAAAATGTTTTTAATTTATTAACAAATTTAACAAAGTCTTAATGTTTATGATCCTAAAAACTATGCAATATAAATCTTGATTTATTTCTCTCTTTATTAGAAAGGCAATGAAAGAAGATCTATCTTAATCAGATATTAATTAAAGAAGTTATGATTTTTTTCCTCAAATATAAGAGAGATAATTTCAGCTTTTACTGCAGCAAACATATCCGTGTCTAAAGAATTTGAGGGGGTTGTAATACTCTAAAAACTTGGATTTAAAAAATTCATTTGATTTGAATTTTGAGAAAACAAACATGTATCCAAAAGATTTTAAATATTTGAATCCAAAGAGTTGGTCGAATATGTAAAACAAACACGACCTTAATGTTTCCTAAGAATTTTGCTTCCCAAAATGAGGGATTTTTAAAGCGATTAACTTCTCATTCCTTTCTCTGTCTTTGTCCATCAATCTTGACAGAGAAGATTATTGAAACCGAAACTTGTCAACTGCGAACATTGTGGACTAAGATTGGCGATCATGTTCCATCAATCTTGGACGTTGTCTTCTCCGGCACAAGTAGATCTGCTCACGATCGTGAAATAGCTGCCAACGTGGCCTCGCGAAAATTGTCGTTGTTCTCTGAGTGAATCCTATCAAGGTGCTTTTGTGCTCTTGAAGGGTGAGAGAGGAAGAGAGAGAGAAAGAGATAGCAGAGAGAAATAGAGGTTGTCGAGCTCTATGCATCGCCATCGCGATCTGCCATCAAGTCATTTTGTTCTCTTCTATGCTTGATCTGTGTGGATGTTGTCAAGGATCAGAGAGAGAAATGTCTTCTTCTAGCAAAGTAATTGAATTGGCTGAGCTTTCTTTAGAGTAATGATCAGTTTCTAAAATTAACATAAGCTATCTTAGGTTTTATTGAAGAATCTAACATCAGTTTGTTACTAAACTCTACTTTGTATATGTGGCAACATTTAATAGAGGAGACAACCATTAAAACATGAAGAAAAAAAAATTGCGTAATTAGAGTGGGATTAACGTACATATCTTTTGGTAAATTAGCTATGAAAGATAGTGATTCCGACTACTATGCATATACCTTGTAGGATTTTAAAACTCCGATAGAAGAGAGTTCTTAGTGTGCAAGAATAGTCTCTCTAGTCCTTTCTAGTCATCATAAAATATTAAGCATCTATAACTATAAGCTTTATATGGATGCACTAGAAGTAACTTTGAATTATACTTGGAGTCGAATTAATTTTAAAAATGGGTAATTAAAATTGTTACCTTTTTTTGTTGAAAATCAAATTGTCACGTATTTTTCGGTGATTTTATCCAAATAACATAGAAACGAATAAATCACTTTCCTACTTTTTTTTTATTTTAAAAGTCAAAGAGGGTTGTCTTAGTCAGTATTTCTGGTCATGGAAGGACTATGAGTTTCCACTTCTTCAATTTTAGTATTTTAAATTAGAGTATGTTTCAAAACATAAGTTTGACATACTAAATACATAAATTAATGACAGATCTTACTAACTTTTTTTGTATACCGAAATGGGCTCGAATCTGTGTAAAAAAAGAACCTTTCAAAAAAGTCTCAACCAACTAATCTTTTTAGTTATTCTTTCTCTATAATCAGGGTGCGGATGGTCGAACGCCGTACAGCTTTTCCTCCCGTGACTCTCCCTTCAACTACAAGAGAAAACCAAGAGCTAAGATCCTTAATGTTGAACAACAGCTCTTTGGGAGTTTAAGAATTTCTCACACTAGAGTACTCATTATTTACTACTCAAGTGATCTGAATAACAAAGAAAACTCACTCCTTATTTATAGTGGTTGGACCTAGGGTTAATCATTATTAGATTAGGCCTTAGAATTCGAGTTTGGATTAGTTTTAGAGCAAAAACATGTGACATATGTATCTGTCTAACTATTGCAGTCGACTGCACTTGGTGTATCGTGATCGACCACATGGTCGCAATATTAGAGTTCGAATCTAATTTTAACTCCCCAAGCTGATCTGATAGATCCAATCTCAACCAATTGGATAAATCCTATCTTATTTGACCTAAGTATCCTTTATAGAGCCTCAATTTTAATTCAAATAACCTACTAGGAAAGTTATCTGATTAAAATAGTCATATACAAATAAACCCATACAAATAAAATATTATTCAAATAATTCAACATATTTATCTTAGATTAATTTATAAAATTAATTCCACTAATAAACTTACATGAATTATTAAATCCAATCAACTTGAATCATCGTGGGCAACATAACAGACGCCTAGGTTGGGAGTATGCTCGAACTCCCCCGCAGTTCAGCCTCACCTTTCACGTGATTTATGAATTTGTTTTTGATCAAGACTAGGCTACTATGGAGAAGTCTTCACTTCCCGAGCATCATAGAGAGCAAATTCGCTCTCAAGTCAAAGTAAGTGCTATTTCAAATTTCTTCTCTTGTCATGCTACAATACGATTCTCTCTAAACCTCTTATTTTTCTTTTGCAGGTTCTCATGATGGCTCTAATCTCTTATGGGAAGATCAAGCAACTTGTCAACAACACTGAAGGTTCCTGCAAGGAGATTAAGTCTCTAAAAGCTCTCCTTGAAAAAAAAAAAGAAATTGAGAGACGTGGTTCACCAAGTGTATTAAGTATACAAAGGTTATGTTAATATAACACCCGTTCTTACTTATTGATGTGAACTCCATTAAAATCCTACAATATAATACAGAGTCTTGTTTTCTAATCTCATAAAAAGAAACTTATTTTTTATTTTACAAAAATAAAAAATAAAAATAAAATTGACTAAACAGAGTCTTGTTTTTCCCCCTTTTAGTATATGTTATGAAAGCATAGGAATACTTCATTTCTCAATCAAAATTTAAGATTATTTGCAGTATTCTGATTAAATTTAAAGAACAAGTATTTTTATGTTTTTTTTCTTTTGTTTTTGTTTCATATGAACACTTGTTAAAATTACAGGTAATTAGTTAGAGTCTTGTGGTCGGAGTCATAATCCTTATCTTAATGTAAGTTTTGAAGAAGGTATTAATTACGGATTAATCTCAAAATTAATTTAAATAGAAACCAAAGTCCAAATCTAAGTCCAACTTAATTTGAAACTATATATAAAGGCTTTTAGTAGATTATCATACTCATTAGTTCGCACCCTCTCTTTCACAAACACATTAATCATGATTCTGCCATAAGATCTGACCCCGAACTCAACGACTATAATCACACCTATGTTCACGTAGATAATATCAATGTCGCAGACGATCAAACACTTTCCATGCCAATGTTCTCCATAGTTTTCGACGTCTTACAAAAATACAAAAGACTACTAAAAATTATGGAATACACGATGCTCATTTAACAATGTTTTCGTGAAAACCATCATGTTAAAGGGGAAAAACATGCCATAATATGAGGAAAACACAAAAACTGTCATAGAAACTAGAGTTACCAGTCCAATAAATATATGATTTATGGTCCCCTTTTAAAAAAAAAAATTAAACAAATAAGGCATTGTAATAAAAAAAGCATGTTATAGAAACCTGAGACCTCCAGAATTTCACTGCCTCCCCAATTGTCAATACAATTTTTGGTGTTCATAGAGACCTGCGGTTTGCGGCCTATAAGGTATTGTCTTTTTCCAAGATTCTTATTGCTTCACTTGTGATATGTAGTTTTTAAGTTTTATATCGTTTTCAACGAAATCTTTTATTTATTATAAATATTTTTATAACTTGTTATTTCCTTGAGAAAGTTTAAAAAATTTGTTATTTCTTGTTTTTCTCCCTTGTTTCTAAAATGAACCCCTATGCAAATGTCAGCCCAAGGGCCTAAACCTTCTGCTAGCGCATATATAATGTTATATAGGCCCAAAAAAGAAACCTCTTTTTTGTTTATTGAAAAGAGTGATTTTAAACTTAGAAAAAAAAGAGAAAGGAGTAATAGCAGATTTTTAAAACTTTTAAGTAAATATTAGGTTATGAAAATATTAATAGTAATAGTAAATTTATAATGTAAATAATTTATTTATTGTATAAATAA
>CAMOHE010054756.1:16645-29911 GCA_946598075.1 Artocarpus hirsutus | reverse complement strand
AGATTAAGGAGTGTGGAGGCAAAGAGAGACGGCGGCGGCTGATTCGGAAGGGTCTGTGTTTGTATTTGTAAAGTGTGTTTCTGAAATGTACTGTCTGAATGCCGAGGATGGGAAGGGGTTTAAATGAAGCTACCATGACAGTTTTCTAAAAAAACCATCGTGGTAGAGACCACGGACATACCATGACGGTTTTTGGAGAAAATCGTCATGGAAGATTAGAGCTACCACGACGGTTTTCTCAAAAACCGTCGTGGTAGCTCTAATCTTCCACAACGGTTTTCTCTAAAAACCATCGTGGTAGCTTCAATTTTCCAACTCTGTTTTTTGTTTTAATTCTCGAAGATACCACGACGGTTTTCTGAAAAAACTGTCGTGGAATAATAGAGATACCATGACGGTTTTTAGATAAAACCGTCGTGGTAGATTAGAGCTACCACGACGGTTTTTAGAGAAAACTGTCATGGTATCTCCAGTATTCCACGACGGTTTTTTCAGAAAATCATCGTGGTATCTTCCCACCTTCTCACGACGGTCTTTGTTTTCATGGGCTTAACTTGTCGTGCATTTTTTCCCTTTACACGACGGTTTTTAGGAAACGGTCGTGAAATAAAGGTCGTGTAATCAATATTTTCTTGTAGTGATAGCCTTAGCATAGAGAGTCACACCACTATTTTGCACTAGATGCTTCTTATCCCTTTCGCGAGTGTAGAAAGTGTAAGCATTTATGGAATATGATGTGTACCTTGTAACTACCAACGACGGTCCTCTAGCTAGGTTCTTCAACTCCTGTGACATGCCTCTATCTTGTGATGTGGAGCACTTGCCATAGTTGTGTGCTCTAATCCACAATCGAAAGGTTCGGTTGTGTTCATCTTGCAACCACTTCTCATTTCTTGCTCTTTTTGGGTATGTATTTTTTTATTCGTTCTTGTGCACCTCAATGAAGGGCTCCACTTCATTAGCATTGTGCAAGACATAAAGACAAGCTTGCTCCCACTCCTCTCGATTTACTGATGAATGATTGCCCATAGATAGTCCCCTAGACTCAATGTTTATAGTCTTTGGCACCCTAATTGTATCCGCATTAGATAGGTACTAAGAGTAAAATTCAACCGATTCCTCAGCTATGTAACTTTCTACAATACATCCTTCCGGCCTATTTTAATTCTTCACATAGCCCTTCAAAGCCTTCATATATCTTTCAAATGGGTACATCCATCTCAAATACACCGGTCCACATAACTTAACTTTATATACTAAGTGCACCATTAAATGAATCATGATGTCAAATAATGCTGGTGGAAAATACTTTTCAAGCATTCATAAGGTTTGCACCAACTCCAATTGTAGTGAATCTAGCACAAGTGGATCAATGACCTTCGAGCATACTGAATTAAAGAACGAGCACAACTTGAAAATTGCAAATCTTACATCCTTTGTTAGAATTCCCCACAAGCAAGTGGTAGTAATTGCTACATCAACACATGACAATCTTGTGTTGTCATGCCAATAAGTTTTAAATCCTTCACCGACACTAACTTTTTAAAGTTTGAAGAATACCCGTATGGCACCTTTAATGAAGCAAGCCATTCACAGAGCTTTCTCTTTTCCGCTCTAGATAACGTGTGCTTTGCTGGAGGTAAGTAAGCATGGTTTCCTCTTTTCTCAGGAAACAAATTAGGCCTAATCTCCATTTCCATGAGATCCAACCAAGCTTTTTCACCATCCTTAGTCTTGCCTGGAATGTCAAGCAACATGCTGACTATGGATTCACAAACGTTTTTCTCAATATCCTTAACATCCAAGTAATGACGAACAAAAAGTGTCTTCCAGTAGGGAAGATCAGGGAAGAATGATCTTTTCTTCCATGGTCCATCATTTTGCGTCTCTTCCTTACCTTGCTTTCTCTTACTAAATATGACTATATCTTTACCATTTCAAAGGGCGAGGAGGGTCTCTTTCTTTGCTGTTGCCATCAAAGGCTTTCTTTTGTTTGCAGTGGAGATGATCTCTTGGCAACCATCTTCTATAACCAAGAAAAATGATTTTCTTTTCATTCTTTAACCATTTGTGAGATGTTTTTATCATGCAAATAGGACAACCAATAGAACTGTTCATCGAATAATCAGATAAATTGCCACATGTAGGGAAGTCGTTAATTGTCCATATCAACATTGCATGGAGTGTGAATGTCTCTTTTCGGTAAGCATCTCTAACTTCAACTCCACATTCTCACAACTTTTTTTGGTCATCGATTAATGGTGCCAAGTATACATCAATGTCATTGCATGGTTGGTGAGGACCTGAAATCAATAAAGACAACATTAAAAACTTCTACTTCATGCACATCTTTGAAGGGAGATTATAGTTAACAAGTATTATGGGCTAAGTGCTATGCCTACTATTCATGTTAACATGTGGGTTCATTCCATCCGTCGACAAAGCGAAACATAGGTTTCTTGGATCTGCACTAAAGTTGGGATGATCGGCTTCAAAAGTCTTCTATTGTGGTGAATCTATCGGTTGTCTAAGCATGCCATCATCCACCCATTTGTTATGATGCCATGTCAAATTCTTGGCATGTTCTGGGTTTTCGAATAAACGCTTCAAACATGGTACCAGTGGAATGTACCATAACACTTTCTTTGGCACTCCATTCTCGCCGTCGTTTGGCTCCATTCCTTTCTTCACCTTGCTTGTTGACAAACTGGACAATAATTCTCATTCTCATACTCATTCTTACAGAGAACATAATCATTTTTACAAGCATGAATTTTCTCATAATCCATTCCCAAAGTGCTCAAAGTCTTCTTAGCCTCATACATACTAGTTGGTAATTTATTAGCCTTTGGTAGAAGTCTTCCTAAAATTCCAACAGCTTTGTGAAACTAGAATTTGACCACCCACTCGACGCTTTCAAATTCCATAATCCATCAAAAGCAGACAATTTAGTGAAATTGGTACACCTCTATTCTTCTAAATCATTGCAAAGCCAACCATATTGTCTTGATGATTTATAACCGTCATGGAAAAATTTCACGATGGTTAAAAAACCATCGTGGAACAACAAGGAGTTTTTACAACGGTTTTTTATCGTCGTGTAATAGAAGAATTGGTGCGAGAGTGGTGTGCATGGGGTGATTTTCCACAATGATTTTGATCAAAAACCGTCATAGAAACCCTAGGTTCCATGACGGTTTTGATCAAAACCATCGTGGAAACCCTAGGTTCCATGACGGTTTTTGATCAAAACTGTCATAGAAACCCTAACTTCCACGACGGTTTTAATAAAAAACCATCATGGAAACACTAGGTTCTACGACGGTTTTGATTGGTTCCAAGACGGTTTTTGATCCAAACCGTCGTGGAAATTTAGTATTTTTTTAAAAAAAAATCTCCAATAATTTTTATTTCCCACAAGATGGCTAGTCCCGTATGTTATCCAATACATCAAGGCCCTAATTGCATACAATAATTGGTGTATATTAAAAATTACAAGGTATTTACAAGATCATTTTACATTTGAGATATTGTGAGCAATTTGTTAATCTACTATGACGTGTACGTATCTAAACAGCACATACCTATTTACAAATTGCACCCACTCTAATCTAATTTCATGTATATCCGTATGTATATAAAAATCCTTTTTTCCTAAGGCTTGTATACCACTTGTAATTATATCTCGCATGAAACGTATAATAAAAAAAATCACATTCTACGTTTCTTTGTTTTCTTGGACACTTACGTTTAAAATATAGCATTCTATTCGGTCGATTTATGACACCGGTTCCTGCTTGAAGCTTCCAATCGTTAAGCATCCTAACAATGTGTCATGTTTAAATAATAACTTAATAGATGATACAATTATGTGGGACTAAAAACAATTAATTTTATAAGAGAATATTAATACTTACAATCTTGTGACTGATACAAAATCCTCACGTGGTGCATGTCCGAGGGGGTCAAACCAATATATTTGGTCCCCTCATGGCAAAATAAGTCCCAACATCTAATGTTCTTCAACATTGTATGGCAGGAAGAATAATTTCCCCCTTAGTGGTTGAGCTAATAGGTGGAGGAGTGATGTGGTGCGCTCTCTACAATCACTTTGTAGATCTCTTGTAGCACTTGAAACAATGGTTGGAGATATGAAGCCAAAATTTTAAGCCATGCCTTGAAGTTCACAAAATTTTGCCAAAAAACTACAATAAAAAATAATGCAGTCAATTATTTTAAAGCACCTTACAACTCTACATATGTTTTAAAAATATTGCAATAAGGCTAGAGTTTTTACTTGAGGTATACCAGGATACAGTTTGCCCTGATTTTATCAAAGTTGATGAAGTTGTAAATGTCTTCATACCCCACATAGATAGGCAATTCATTGCCAATGACATTTACCGGTATCAGGTACTAAATTGTCGACCCATCGCGCATGAAAGAATGTGTGTATAGAGCCAACTGCATAAATTCTGGAGGTATTAAAGCGAAGTTAAATGCAGGCAGTTGCTCATTAGCAACAGTTTGTACTTGTTCTTATTCTACCTTAGGTTGTGATTCTCTTCTTTTTAGAGAACTTTTCTTTTTTTGCTATTTTTTTCTGCTTAGATCTTGTGGAACATGGTTAGGAGCTTAACGCATCTTTGTAAATATGATGACTTCAACTAACCTCTTCGGCCATGCAATGAAGCTTCTGGCTACTTCACCCACAGTTGTTGCTTCAAGTGTTGGAACAAGCAATTCAGCTGTTCTAACTCTGATGGTAGTGATGCTAACATGCACGTTCTCTTCCCCTAATAGTCATCAATGAATTGTATCAGTTGGAAGACTCTCCATCCATGCCTTCCCAAGCATAACAAGTGTTAGTGATGTGCCCTAGGCCAATTATGTAATGACCACATATTGATTTCGTTACATTTGCATTTTATTAATAAAGAGGCATTTTCATTATTGTTTTTTATTCTAATTCTATGAATAGTTAATTCTACCTAAGGTCATCAAGAATGTGACTTGATAGTAAAACTTTTAGATAAAAATTGAATTATATTCTAAATTATCCCTAGTCGGTCATTATTATTGGGATAATAATGAATGAAGACTAGTATGAAGTTTGACTAATGATTATGTTTTGCTAATCATGTGTATGAGATACTACGTCAACTCATAAATACATATTTGAGAAATGATGTATTGGTTTGACCCGCTATGAGAATACTACATGGATAATTGTCATAAGTGATTCTCATCACAATAGTATTATCCTAGTCCTCTGACTAGAAATCACCATGGTTTTCTACATGATAAGTTCTATATTTTGACACAATCTAGTATTATCTTTAATAGGATGATGGAATAGATTGTTATTGGATATAGAGTGAATCATGTGAGGAATATGAGTGATTAAAAAGGAATTTGTCCCTCATTTATTATGAAAAAGATATCTATGGGCCCCTTGATAAGTTAGACTAAAGAAAAATGTATGGCCATACTAGAATGAATTGATAAGGGTTATCAATATCAGTCTACTTAAGTTCAAGAAATAATATGATTGAATAGTATAAGGATGACATAAACCATGCCTTATGTTCAATCAAGGTATTTAGAGACAAAAGGACTTTAATACTTATTATAGATTAGGTTATGTCGGATTATTGACATTCGCATAACTTGGGTAATCATAATGTCTTGCTAGAGGCCGCTTATGATTTGTGGGCTAGAAACAGAATTTTAAGCCCACAACCAACGTTATGTGAACCTATAGGGTCGCACACTTAGAACAGACTAAGAACGAATTTTGGGTTAACTGTGTCTAGGTTCAATGAACCTGATAATGTCCAGATTCGA
This sequence comes from Artocarpus hirsutus, assembly GCA_946598075.1. Taxonomy (NCBI): domain Eukaryota; kingdom Viridiplantae; phylum Streptophyta; class Magnoliopsida; order Rosales; family Moraceae; genus Artocarpus; species Artocarpus hirsutus. The sequence continues at coordinate 24,064 of CAMOHE010054756.1, read as the reverse complement.
TGTACTAGATATGTCTAGGTTCATTGAATCTGACATTATCTAGATTATCTAAATCATATTTGAATTACTGACATTATCTAGATTTTTTAAATCATATTCGAATTACAGACATTATCTAGATTCTTTAAATCATATTTGAATTACAATTTACCCTAGTTAAAATCCGACTCTATCTCAAAGTCAATAGATATATATATATATATGTTTTAGGGTTTCTAGTTGAATTAAGAAGAGAAAAGGTGTTCTCTCATTCTAAAAGGTAAAAGACATTAAACCCTAAAATTAGAGAGAGCCATTTAACGAAAAAGAGAGCGTGCTGGCACACCAATTCGTTTTTTAGAGAGAGTCTGTTCGTGTGGATACCTACAGAGGGCGTTGCTTTAAGTAACAACGTCTGAATCCAATCCCGAATACTAAAAGCTCAAGTTAGGGTGTCACCAGAGTGAACCCGCTCTCTCCCTTCCAGAATCTTACCCGTTTTGTCATCCTGGTAAGATTTCATGACTTTTTTATCAATCTAATCAAATTGCATGGATCCTGCGAGGGTTTTGTGGGAATTAATTTTTAATTTTTACTGCGTATTTAAATCACAAAATCCAATAAAACCCAACAACAAGTACACACCCACCATTAATTCTATCCTCAACAAAGAGCATACATTGTTTGGGCTCTTAACGAGGAGGTGACAATTGGACTTCTAGAGCTTCTGGAGCTTTTGCTACATTATTGGAAGGTTACAACGAGCTTTAAAGCTGTTGTGTTGTGAAATTCTATCATCTGTCGACTTGGCACGTCCTTGGGAAATGAACTCGATCACAAGACTTCGCATTTCTGCAATCTCCATTGCATCTTCGACATTTAGGAATTCAATTTTCAAGTACCTGATTGGAGGTCAAAGTATTGGGACTGCTTCACATACTTCAATTGACCGCAAACACGTCATGAATGTTTTGGTTTCCCTAATGCTCTCATCAAAATATCATCATTACGACCGATTAGAAGCTCCCTTGACTTTGTTGCGTTGTGTATTCATCCTGTAAAACAACAACACAACCATGTTATTCAGGCAATCCTTCATCCACCCACAGTAAATTACAAATTAATTGTTCATGTTCAATAAACTTACAATCAAGTTTCCAATTTCTGCTACTTTTGGTTTTTTAAACTAGCCATTGAGACCTTGACGTGATTTTTCCCACAACTATTTCCATGTCGGTAGCACGCCCATCTTTGCAAACTATGTTATGCTATGTTAGTAACATAGTAATGATGCAATAATTGATACATGTAATTTGAGTAAAATAGTAATGTACCAAGGATTGCTCGAGCTCTCTATATCCGATTCGACCAACCATAGAGCAGTATTCATTTTTTGCTCTTATTTTTCTTGCATTTGATGATAGCAGCTGGAATTTGGTGGAACATCGATACCTCACAAAATCTTCCCAATCCTCATCGTTTATGGAGCGAAGTAGTGTACTATTGTTGGAGACCGTTTATATACATTTACATCCTCCTCCAGAATGGAAAGGTATGGCTGTACGAAGGTAACGTAGAGGTCGGATCTGAACCCCTTTGCTAATTCACCACAAACCTTCAAAGCCCTTTTCATATACCAATCCTCGATTGTGAAAGCTTCTTATATCTCTCTCCAAATCACATCTTTTATTTTATCTAAATCCTTAGACCTCCAATCTTTAGTCTATATTGGAACGTGTTCTCGACTGAGGACTCCGATCCAACTTCTTAATTCATGGCCGAGTACGTCTTCCGGTTGGCCTTTTAAATCATAAGTCACTTCAATTCTTAAACCTTTCTTTCCCATCTAATGAATTTTTTTCATTAATGTAGCCCTTCACTTAAAGTCTACTTTCGAATCAAATTCAGTTCGCCTTTGTGGCTTACTGCGTTGGTTTCCTTTGCTATATTGCAATGAAGATGGAGTACAGTCTTTGTACTCCTCCTCGTACTGGTCACTATCGATTTCTCTAGACATTGTACCAATGCAAACTATTCAAAAACTAACACATACATATGAATATTAAATCACAAACTACATGTATTCACATCTTCACATACTAATATCCACTTCATACTTTTTTACACAATTTCACATATTCATATAATATCACATATTACACATATGCACAAGTTTACAATTTCAATTAAATATATAATTCACAAATTGCACATATTCATATAATTTCACATGTTACACATATTTACATAACCTCACATATTACAAATATTCATAAAGTTACAATTTCAATTACACATTTTCACATATTACACATATTGACATATTCACCACATATTGCACAATTACTTTTCATCATCGCATATTCACAATTTCATATATTGACATAATTTCATGTAATCAAATCTTGACATATTCACAATTTCATAATTTCAACGACACAATTTCACGTATTCAAATAATTTCACTTATTGCACATATTCACAAGTTTACAATTTCAATTACATATATAATTTCACAAATAATTTTACATGTTACACATATTTACATAACCTAACATATTACAAATATTCTAAATTTATAATTTCAATTACACAAATTACACATATTGACATATTCACCACAAATTGCACAAATACCTTACACAAATACAATTATGTAGGGGCGGGTGGAGGCAAGTGGGGGCGGTGGGTGGGGGTGGGGGTAAGGGGGGTGGGGGGGCTGGGGGGGTGGGGGCAGTGGGGGTGAGGGGGGGAGGTGGGTGGGGGTGGGGGGGTGGGGGCAGGTGGGGTTGAGGGGGGACGGTGGGGGTAGGTGGGGCGAGGGTGAGCTAGGCGGGTGGGGGCAATGGGGTTGGGGGGTGGGGGGCCTAGGTGGTGGAGGCGAGGGGCGGTGGGGGTCGGTGGGGCAAGGGTGGGCTGGACGGGTGGGGGCGAGGGGGGTGGGGGGGCTGGGGGGGTGGGGCCGAGGGGCAATGGGGGTGGGGACGGGTGGGCCAAGGAGGTAGGTGGGGCAAGGGGGAAGAGGAGAGAGAGAGGGAGGGGGATGAGGAGAGAGAAAGGGAAGGGGAACTTACCAACGGTTGTACGCTATGACGGCGTCATGGAGATGATGGCGGTGAAAGGAGGCTAAATTTTAGAGAGAGAGAAATTAAGAAGGATTTTAGAGAGAGAGAAAGAGGGATTTGAGAGAGAGTGTGAGGAATAGGTGCGCATAATACTATGGGTGGGGGAGGCATGGATTTCAAAAATTGAAGGGGGAAAATGAGCATGTTGTTCGTGGAAAACACTGTCTTCCACAATGGTTTCTGGAAAAAATCGTCGTCGAAGAGAGCTCTTCCACGACGGTTTTTGCCTAAAACCATCGTGGAAAAGCATTCTTCAACAACAGTTTTTTCCAAAAACTGTAGTGGAAGCTCTTCCATGACGGTTTTTGCCAAAAACCGTCATGGAAGATGTCTTCCATGATGATTTTTGAACAAACTGCCATGGAAAAATACTGCTTTCCACACTATTGTTGGCACTGTTAAGAGCTTTCCATGATGGTTTTTGCAAAAACCGTCATAAAAAATTATCTTAAAAATTTCTTACACACATTATATTCTTTACTGCTCTAGGTGGCCAGCCCATGTGTTAACTATCCAATGGCCTAGAATGTATACTTTATCTTCGTTTTCACTAGAAATTTAACTATAGATAAATTTACAAAAATTAAGAAAAGATTGAAAAATGTAGTAAATTGCCAAAAAATGTTACAAGTAAATTAACATATATACAAATCATTGATGCTCATCTTTTTACCTTTTTTTTTCATTGTTTCATCAATACATATCCATTCCACATCTTCACGAAGCAAGTACGAAACTTCATCTTCAAATTTATCTATCTCTTTAACCAGTGGCAATCCCTTTATGAATGAAGGGATGTCTGCGCAATCTTCATCAACTTCTTCACCATTGATAACTATTCTTGGCTTTGTTAGGACGACTAGAGACAACTCCATGTCTTGGGGATCTGTAGTATAAAAACACTTGGATTGCTTGTGATGCCATAATGAAGGGATCATTCTTGTATCCCAATCTTGCCGTTATTGTCGTTCTTAACATAGTTATTTTCAACCTATTTGCACTTAAAAAGTGCTATGCATAATCCCTCATAATCAAGTTCCAAAATATCTTTAATGAAAGTAAAGTAGTTTATGGTCCCATATACCAGATTCTTGTCCATGGCGAAGGCAGTATGCATAGCCTCCCCATGGAGAGTCACACTGCTATTTTGCACCGGATGCTTCTCATACCTTTCGCGAGTGTAGAAAGTGTAACCATTTATGGAATATGACGTGTACCTTGTAACTACTGACGATGGACCTCTAGCTAGGTTCTTCAACTCCTGTGACATGCTTCCATCTTGTGATGTAGACCACTTACCATAGATGTGTGCTCTAATTCACAACTAAAAGGTCTGGTTGTGTTCATCTTGCAATCACTTATCATTTCTTGCTCTTTTTGGGTATGCTTTTTTTAATTCATTCATTCATTCAATGCGTCTTGGCCTGGTTGGTCGTCTCTCCTGGCTATAGAGCCTGGAGTTAAAAATCGCTATACAAACTCCCTTAAATGTCCATCTCAGACTAGTCTCTCGATCTAGTCCTTAAACTGAATATAGTCACAGATATTGTGTCCCACATCTTTATGAAAATTGTAATATTTTGTTTGGTCCTGCTTTGCTTTGCTGTACTTAAGCTTAGGAAGATCAACCAATAAGTTCCTTCCACTCACCTAGGCGAGTACTTCGTCTATGCTCGCTACCAGGGGCGTGTAGCTCTAGAACTTCCCGATTAGTGTTTTTCACTTCTCAGCTTTCTTTTCTTTCTTCTGCTTGTTGTTTTGCTTGGCATTGGTCTGTTCTAGTGCGTTCTTCTGCTTCTTCCCCTTCTTCTACCACTACTGCTAGGTTTTTCTCTATGGCTCTTCATGTATTCGGTCGCATCAATGTACCTTTGCTCGTAGCCGAGCATCTGTGAAAATATGCTCAACTGCTTGAATGCCAATGACCAGGTAAGCTTCTCATCTCGGAGACCCCCTATGAAAGCGTGCTTAAGGGTCTCGTCTTCGACGTGCTTGACTTCGAGGGCCACTCGAGTAACCTGTTTATATAGTCCCTAACAGTGCCTTCTCCTTGCTTAATGGCATATAAATAAGTAATCTCCTTCCTCATTTTGGTCATAGAGAAGGCCACCAAAAAAGAGTCAGATAGCTACCAGAAAGATGTGATGGAAGCTGGCTCAAGTCATTGAAACCATCGCCAAGCTGGTCCAGTCATGGTCAGAGAAAAGGCCTTGCACATGGCAGCATCGCTGGCATTTTGTAGGAGCATATGTCCTCGATACAACTCAACATGCTCATGAGCATCTATGGTCCCATTGTAGGCCTTGATTTATAGGACCTTTAATTTAGGTGGCTTAGGGGCTCGCATAATAGCGTCTGTGAATGGTAGGTCTAAGGCACCTATGTCATCCAAGCCAAAGTGATTATTGTGGATTTCATCGATTTGGCGTTGCAACTCCTAGAATTAGTGACTGTTTGTATCTTCAGGCAGTTTGACCTTATAGGGTGCTCCATGCAGTCACCTGCCCCAAGTTGGTGATCTTGTTGTGCTTCTCCCCTGTGTCCATGCTTGTCAAATACTGATATTCAAAGCCTTGCGGTGATAGAGCTCGTGCTGCCTATGGGCCAAGGCATCCTTCCTAGATGAGTCTATTATTAGTTGAGACACCATGTATAGATCTAGATCGCTCAGAGTTGGCTTCGCTGGGGTTGATGGCATCTATCCTGCTTGACCCATAGCCTGGTCAGCCAATGCTGGGGCAAGAGGCCAGGAACCACCTAGCGCTATGCCTATTGTGTGAGCTACTAGGTGAGTATCTGAACAGCATTTGTTAGTTCTCAAATAGGGTCTTGGCCAAATGGGTCCTGCACTTGTTTGGCCCTCGCTATACTTCCCTAACCCCCAGAATGGGATCTTATGGCTCAGGGGTATCCCCTCGGTCTAGCTAGATTTTGATTTCAGTTTCAGGCATCTCCTGACCCCTCCTATCAGGCAACCTCGTCTTGAGTGTTACCTCAAGTTTACCATCTCGGTTCACTGTCCTATGGCTAGAGACTTCAAATGACGGCACAGGTGGCCCTCTTTCTAGCACCAAAATGTTGATGCTTATTGAAGTTTCATAGTGAATCAACACCACATGCGGCTATGCACGGTGCTTAGCTCTTCCCTGCTCGTCTCTACTTGATTGGGTAAGCCTGCGACAAGAGGAGGGATGCTTCAGAGACAAGAAAAAGGCTAGTCAGCCAATAGACAAAGGCTCTCTGACACTCAAGGAAGGGATTGCTTGGCAGAGAACGAGAGCTTGTTATGTGGGGAAGACCATGCATTCCTAAATGCAATAAATGCACCCCATTTATAGGTTGCCACTTGGACGGGTGTTAGGTGAGTTTTGCCCATGACCCATGTATCACATCATGGCATGTCAGGTGCTAGAGGACAAGTGTCGTGCACTTCATTGGTGGATCATTTTCCATCTGACGGTGAGTTGTCTGCCATCTGATGGCCAGTAATGGCGAGTAGCAGCCCACTTTCAAGTGAAAGGAATTCGACCTGAGCTAGTGCCTGATCCGAGGAGGCAACCAATTGTGTTACAGCATGAGGGGCCTTAGAAAGCACCTTGGATAAGCTATCCAAGCTCATTAGGATCAGTTTTGGTTCCACGTAGCTTTGCTGAGCTGGGTTGCCGACCACCTAGAGTAAGGCTCCTCAACGATGGCACCGAGCTCACCCTCAACAATAACATAATCATGTATAGCATACAAACACTACTACAAATTGTGGATTCCATGATGATTTATAACCATCGTGGAAAAATTTCACGACGGTTAAAAAATCATCGTGAAAACTTCAGTCGTGGTATGACATTGAGTTTTTGCGATGGTTTTTTACCGTCATGTAATATAAAAATTGGGGTGGGAAGGGGTCGTAATGTAGTGATTTTACACGATGGTTTTTTGAAAAAACCATCGTGAAAAATTGGCATTCCACGATGGCTTTTCAAGAAACCGTATTCCACGATTGTTTCTTGAAAAGCCGTCGTGGAATGCCAATTTTTCACGATGGTTTTTTAAAAAATCCATCGTGGAAAATTTGTATTCCCCTAAAAAAATATCTTCAAAAATCTCCAAACATGTGGTGGTTATCACAATAATGCTTAGGCATCGTAAACACATAAAAAGTAATCTATTGTCACACCAAAATGCTAAATGTTGTTCAAAGTTCTTTCAAACACCAAATATAAGTAACGCATACTAAATGGCAAAGAACAAATTAATATAACTAATATTAAAACTAAAACTAAAGTTAAATAACACTAAAATAACCAAATAATGCTAA
>CAMOHE010054756.1:1696-16625 GCA_946598075.1 Artocarpus hirsutus | reverse complement strand
CGAGGAGGCAACCAATTGTGTTACAGCATGAGGGGCCTTAGAAAGCACCTTGGATAAGCTATCCAAGCTCATTAGGATCAGTTTTGGTTCCACGTAGCTTTGCTGAGCTGGGTTGCCGACCACCTAGAGTAAGGCTCCTCAACGATGGCACCGAGCTCACCCTCAACAATAACATAATCATGTATAGCATACAAACACTACTACAAATTGTGGATTCCATGATGATTTATAACCATCGTGGAAAAATTTCACGACGGTTAAAAAATCATCGTGAAAACTTCAGTCGTGGTATGACATTGAGTTTTTGCGATGGTTTTTTACCGTCATGTAATATAAAAATTGGGGTGGGAAGGGGTCGTAATGTAGTGATTTTACACGATGGTTTTTTAAAAAATCCATCGTGGAAAATTTGTATTCCCCTAAAAAAATATCTTCAAAAATCTCCAAACATGTGGTGGTTATCACAATAATGCTTAGGCATCGTAAACACATAAAAAGTAATCTATTGTCACACCAAAATGCTAAATGTTGTTCAAAGTTCTTTCAAACACCAAATATAAGTAACGCATACTAAATGGCAAAGAACAAATTAATATAACTAATATTAAAACTAAAACTAAAGTTAAATAACACTAAAATAACCAAATAATGCTAAGTTTAGAACTAACAATAACATTAAAACTAAAAGTAATGGTTTGAAATTTACCAACGACAGTGGAGTCAGTGGAACGACAGAGGATGAGTCAAACAATGTTGGAGTTGGTAGAATGTCAAGGGATGCGGATAAATGGTAGCGAATGGTGTCGGGTTTGTTAGGTGGGTCATGGAGAGAGTGACAAAGGAATGTCAAAGTTGGTGGAATGCCGTGGGGGTTGGGTTCGTCAGTGCCTAGGTCTTGGGGAGAGGAGTTAGAGAGAGAAAGGGGTTTGAGAGTTAGTGGGTTTGAGTTAGAAAAATTTTGAATAAATAAGGAAAGCCATGTCATTGGTGAGGGATTAAATTTTGGGGAATACTAAAAATTTCAAACATGTGGAACATTTCACGATGGTTTTTACTAAAAACTGTCATGGAAGCCTCGGTACCTTTAACAACTGTTTTTATAAAAACCGTCGTAGAAGGTCCCAAGGTTTGAAATTTTTGGTATCTCGGCCAAATTTAACCTTCATGAAAGATTAAATTTTGACAGGCTACTAAAAATTTCAAATATGCAAAATCTTCCACGACTGTTTTTATAAAAACCATCGTGAAAGGTTAAATTGGGCGAGATACTAAAAATTTTAAACATCCAAATCTTCCATGATGGTTTTTATAAAAACCGTCATGGAAGGTCCGAAGGTTTGAAATTTTTAGTATCTCGCCCAAATTTAACCTTCGTGAAAGATTACATTTTGGCAGGCTACTAAAAATTTCAAATATACAGAACATTTCATGATGGTTTTTACTAAAAACAGTCATGGAAGCCTCGGTACATTTCATGACGGTTTTTACAGAAACTATCGTGAAAGGCTTCCACGACGGTTTTTATAGACGGTTTTTATAAAAACCATCGTGGAAGGTCCCGAGGTTTGAAATTTTTAGTTTCTTGTCTAAATTTAACCTTTGTAAAAGATTAAATTTTGACAGGCTACTAAAAATTTCAAATATGCAAAACCTTACATGATAGCTTTTATAAAAACCGTCATGAAAGGTTAAATTGGGTGAGCTAGTAAAAATTGTAAACTTAAAAACCTTCCATGACGGCTTTTATAAAAACCGTCGTGAAAGATATGTGTAATCTTCCATGACGGTTTTTTTTAAAACCATTGTGAACGGTTAAATTTAGAGGGATACTAAAAATTTCAAATATCCAAACCTTCCATGACGGCTTTTATAAAAACCGTTGTGCAAGATTAAAATTTTAAACATGCCGAACCTTCCATGACGGTTTTTATGAAATCTATCGTGAAAGGTTAAATTTGACGGGCACTAAAAATTTTAAACATCCATATCTTCCACAACGGTTTTTATAAAAACTATCATAAAATATAGGCTACTCCTTCCGCGACGGTTTCTATAAAAACTGTCGTGAAAGCTTTAATCTTACACGACAGTTTTTTAAAAAACCATTGTGATAGCTCCCGCAAATACCACGGTGGTTTTTGTCTTCGCGGGCATAACTCGTCGAGTTTTTTTTCCTTATCATGACGGTTTTTGAGAAACAGTCGTTAAATAAAGATGGTATAATTTGGAATTTATTGTAGTGAAATGTGTTTATGTGTCAAAACCTTGAAAATATCACAATCTTAAAACGTTAATTCCCAACTCAAAAGTCAACAAGTTGCCTTGGGGAGACTTGCCAAATTCAATTAGGAACATGAATTCCCTCCTAATTAATATATGCCATCTAGGACCCATATGATCTAGTTTATATTAATAATCATTTCTTTGGCCATTAATTTTATTAACAGAGCTCCTAGGGGAGGTTAATAATAAAATTAACATGAGTGTATAACCATCGTTTTAACTACTTTATCCATGGTTTATTATCGTCACCTTGGGGTGATCAACAATAATTATCCTCTCAGAGATCCGACCTGGTACATAATGAAATGCATTTCTTGGGGTCAGAATCACTATATGCTACCTATGGACCAACACTAGAGGCTGTAGGTCCTCTCTTCGAAAACCTTCTTCCACTCATTCTTTTGAAATCAAGGTTTTATTTTATAAACATGCATGAACAATTTTTAAAGAGTAGCACTCCCTATTCCATATGACAATTTATCAATATACATGGCAAATTATATTATAACACAGACAAGCAAAGCAATCATGCAAAGCCACAAACAAAATAATAAATAACTGTAATATTAAGGTTCTACCATAGAGAAAAGAAAATAAAGATTGCACGAGATAAATCGAAACATATTATCAATTCTTCATCTTTGAATCTTCAAATTGTATCCTTATTCATGTAATGTCCATCTTCAAGTCTTCAATCCTATAGAGATCAAAAACTCTATATTTCTAGTCATATCCAAATTTAATGTTTCTCTGAATTGTCCTAAAAACAAAATCAAAACTACACCGAAAAACACACCTTTTCTAAAAAATTACAACTCTTTATCAGCATGTTGATCTGTGTGATCGGCCTGCTAGTCATGAACCATTGGCCTACCAATCTTTTCAAGTTGGCCTATCGATCATGCCAATTTGGCCTGCTATTAAAGCCATCAGATTTCTACCCCATTGACGACCTATCAATTTACAACCATCGGCCTGCTGAACCTGAGGGTTTAGCATGCTGACTAAGCAGAAATCATGCTTTTTAGAAAATATAGTTTTTTAATGCTATTTTTTAATTTTATTTTTAACAATTCAAAAACATAAAATTAGAGAATCAAGAAATACCTAGGGAACATTATCATCCATCTTTTTTATCCGTCTTTTTTGAATGATTATTTAATTACAAAATTCTTACAAATTTAAAATTAAATAATAATTTTTAGATGGAGATGATAGTCTGCCATCTAATTACATGAAAAACCTAGATGTACATTCTAACCTCTAAGGAACCATAACCGGCATAAATTAATTAATTAATTAATAATTAAATAATAATTTAATCAACCATAATTAATTAAGAAACATTCACTATATAATTCATGACAATATATAAATATGTAGAAACCCTAGAGAGCTAACTCTCTAAAAAATCAACATTCAGGCATAAAAGAGATCAAGCTCATATAATTTATACGTATAGCATGATCACAAACTTGTAAATTTATGTAAAAATTTGGCTCTGATACCAATTTTTAGAAAAACAATATGTAGCAAAATTTTAAAAAAACTTTATACCAAAGTACTTTCCAAAACATAAGTTTGACACACTATATGTATAAATTAACCAGATCTTACTAACCTTGTTCGCCAAAAAGCTCCGCAATCTATGAAGAGAAGTAACATTCTAGAAGAGCTACAACCAACTAGTCTTCTTTGCTATTCTCTATCCACAACCAATGTGTGTGTGGGCACACTCGTACAGCTCTTCCACCAGGCGACTTTCTTTCTAACCAATCGAGAAATACCCAAAGCTATAGTTTGTGATTTGTGAACAATAGCTTTTCGGGGAGTTTTAGAGTCTCACTAACAAAGTCTCACTCTAGATTTCTCCACTGATCTAAATAACAATGAGTCTCAATCCCCTTTTTTATAGAGGTTGGGCCTAGGGGTCAGTTCTTATCAGACAAGGCCTCGAAAATTTGAATTGGAATCAATATCTAAAAAAATCCACGTGAAAACATGTGATCAATTTTTCACTTGGTCGGAAGGTCCAATAAGCAGATTAGCCTGTCGAACTTGCTCCATTGGCAGGCCAAACCTAAATAACAACTGTAACGCCCAGAAATAAATTAAGTGTTATTAGTGCATAAAATGGTAAATTAGTATGCCATGATGTATTTTTAAAGTTAATCTGACTATTTTGTGATGTTTCTAAATTAATGTTATTTTTAATTATTCTAATCTTTTTTAATTATTCTTGATTATTTTTATTTGTTATTTCAAATTTGGAAACAAACTAATTTGTCAAATACCAACTACGTCCCCTTTTACAAAATCGTGGATGGCACTCGGTTTTCCTCTTTGGTTTTACTCTCCCTCTCTCTATTTATCTCTCCCACTCTCCCTCACTTCCTCACTCTCTCACATTTTCTCTATCCCTTACTCTCAGACACTCTCTCGTCTCTCTCTCTTTCTCACTGCCTCTCTCTTTCTCTCTTCCCTCTCTTTTGAGTCATAATTTTGAACTCAAGCTTTGATTCTTAGCTAGATTGGAGGTCAAGGAACACAATTAAACTACTTCAGACTTGCTTTAAAGCATAGATTCAAGATTAGCTTAACTTTTTCCAAAACTTCAAACTTTTTCTTTAAACCTTCAATTTCTTTAAAATGTTGGAATATGAGTTATATGAGCTTAGAAAACCTTAAATCTAAGTTGGTGGGACTCAAAACATCTAGAATCTAGGCTAGATTTTATAAAAAACATATTTAAATCAAGTTTTTTTATTTTTCTCTTTGTCAGATTTAATTGAAAATCTCTATGTAAATCTTGTTTAAAGTTATTTGAAAGTGTTTTATTATGTTTTTTTATCATTTATGAATATTTTCTAGGCTTAGGAATTGAGAAAATAGGTTGGAAATGAGATTTTGAGGTCGGGGAGGCCGAGACTCAAAATCTGGAACTTTCTAGATTTTCTGAATTTGGCAAGCCAAACTTTGAGTTTGGCAGGTCGAATTCACGAGTTTGATAGGCTAGATTCATATCATCAATAGGTCGGACTCATAGTTGATTTCGTAGGCCAGACCTGATGGTTGGCAGACTAAACTGTGCAGTTCGACAGACCGAACTAGAGGAACCAACAGGGCGACCGAGCTTTGTAAAAATTTGTTTTTTTTCACCCATATTTCATGTTTTAAACCCATATTGAGATTTTAACTTCATAATATGATTTTATAGACAAAAATGGCGCACTAGGACACCATGAGATTTATAGTAGTGTAGAATATTCTAAGTTAGAAATTGATAAACTTAGTTTTTATTTAAGGTTGTTCATGGTTCCATGGAGCAAACGTATAGTGGATCGGGACTACGGTGTTGGACATCGACACGGATGTTGAGGTAAGACTTCTACTCCTTTCATTGGTAGCCAAGTTTTCAAATGATTTTTGGCCTCAAAATTATTTCTATCAAAATATTTTCAAAGAATGATTGAAAGGAGATTTTTATGAGTTGTTTTTATAAATAGTAAATGAGGTGATTTTCGCAATGAATCGCATAATAAATGTAAATGAATATACTCGGTAACATGAGATTTTAATAACTATAGAAATGCATAAATGGGCATGATGCCATACTCAGAGATCGGGTCATGTAGAGTGCGACTTTGGGGGCAGGTCCCCAAAATATACCTAAGCCACTACGGTGGTGATACATATAGTTTGCCTAAGAAAAGATAATAATATCCTTTCTGATCGAACAATAAACAATTTTTTGCAAGATTGGTTTTATTTGAATTTATTTATTTAATTCTATTTCCTAGAAATTTTCTTGAATAATGAATTTTATATTCAAATTAAATGTTTTTGTAACCTAGTCCTACTGATCCTTTCGTTCACTTGTTATTTGTTTTCAAACCCTTCCTCTCTAGGTCAAAGCTAGCTTAAGATCAATAAAGAGTCCACTGACTGAACTCACGAGCAATAGAAGACCCCGAGTAGGTTATTTGTATTGCTTAATCAACGCATGTATCATTTTAACTTCTTTTTCTATATTGGACTGTGGTTGTAATTTTATTATAGTCGATACTATGTGTGTGCACAAGTTGTGGGACCCAATGTGCATTTCGCCTCTCTCTTTACTCTTTTATTTCATTTTGTTTTATCTTATTGGTTTTATCATTATATATATTTGTTTAAAAAGTTCTAAATTTATCAAGTTTATCTTACTGGTTTTATCATTATAAATATTTGTTTAAAAAGTTTTAAATTTATGAAATTTTTATTAATTAACTAATTTCCTGAAATAATTAACTTTTAACTTAATAAATTGGAATCAATTAAACTAATTAACCTGCCACGTCACCTCCCAGGTCCCAAGGCGTGACGAACTAGTATCAAAGCCCTAGGTTATGAACCTTGGGAATTGTGCACACATAGGTACAATAATGAAGTACCACTAATAGTCCAATTTTATTTTCAGAAGTGAGAGAATGGCATCCAAACATCGTTCATTTGCTGTTGACGTGAATCCAAGAAATGAGGAAAGTATGATGGGGGCAATGCTTGTAGCTTTCCTATAGATAGCAACCAGGGCAAGATCGGAGGATTTTAAGGCAAGCCATCAGTACACATACTTTAAGGAGTTCTAGCATGCATCTATTTCAACCTTTGACAAAAATAGGGACCAACAGGTGGCCGAATATTGGTTAGAATCAATCATAAAACACCTAGATACCCTTGGCGTGCCAGCAGAGTATATCGTGTGGAGTTTACAGCCTATAAATTTAAAGGTGGTGCCAATACTTGGTGAAAGTAAGCTAAACACCTAGAGAACAACAGGAACATTAGCTAGGATAGGTTTGAGGAGCTATTCTACGATCATTATATCTCACAAGGATATAGAGATCAGAAGGCTATTGAATTTTACAGATTGGAGTAGGGTGATATGTCAGTTTGAGAGTACAAGGCAAAGTTTAATGAGTTGGCTAGGTTTGCTCCATCTTGTGTGGCATCAGAACTTGAGAAGTATATTAAATTTCAAGAAGGGCTTAAGGCTTCCATTTGACAACAGGTGGTTGCCCTACGACATAGGAATTTTGGTAAGTTTATGTCATCAGCAATATTTATGGAAAACAATTATGCACACTACTGCGAGGATCAAGCAAGGATGCTAAGAAGACCACAAAGGAGCGGCAGGAGGAGTATTAGCAGTCGTCCAACTCAATGAAAGAACTAACAAGGTAACATGAATAGTAAAAGCAGCAATTCATCTAGCAGCAGGCGTAGTAATGCCTATAGTTTCCATTGCCACTGTTGCCAGCAGCTAGGACACATCAAGAGGAACTATCCAACCAGGAGTGCTCGTCTAGGACTTTAGACTGGAGAAGAAACCAGTCGTTAGCCTCAGACCTTACCTCTACCTCAACAATACCCTCAGCTGCAGTTCCATCAATTCACCTCTTAGCAATTGCCACACCAGCACAAGGATACCAGCAGTAAAATTTTCAACATAATGCCCCTTAGTATGGAGCGCCGAGTATAGCTAGCATGCAATCACCTCCACCGCAGCAACATCGATCGACTAATGCAGGACCAAGCAATGTTGGTAGACGAAAAAGGAAAGCTCCAATTCAAGTTCACACCATGACATCAGGAGTTTATATGTCCAAACAAACAACACAGTTGTCGATGGTATGGTTCTAGTTTTTCAGTCTTTAACACATGTTTTATTCGATACTAGTGCCATTCATTCTCTCATTTCGAGTTCTTTTGTACATGCCTTGGGGTTAGAGATAGAAGATTTTAATGAGCCTTTAGTTATTGCTTCACCCTTGGGGTGGGTGTGTGTGAACTCTATATGTAAATCTTGTAAAATAAAGATTGGGTGTGAAACTCTAAAGAGTAATTTAATTGTAATCCCCATGAGCTCATGTGATGCAATCTTAGGGATAGACTGGTTGTCCAAGTACAATGCAGTCATAGACTGTCAATTTAAGAGAGTGACTTTAGTGTCTAATAGGAGAATAACGATCACTTACTGAGGTGGTAATGATCAAACGATGAGTGAGCATCTCATGAAGACATGTCTCCGAGGGCGAAAGAATTTAGCTTGCTATGCATTCCTTAAAAACTTAGAAGGAGAGTCTAGTGCATTGGGAAGAAATGTAGCAATAACAGTGGTTGATGAATTTGAAAATGTCTTCCTTGACGAGTTACCAAGATTAACACCGCATCGAGAATTGAGTTTGGTATTGAGTTGCTTTCAAGAACAACTTCGATTTCTATAGCACCTTATCAGATGGCACCGACAAAGATGAAAGAATTGAGAAATCTACTTCAAGAGCTTGCTGACAAGGGATATATTTAGAATAGCACATCACCGTGGGGAGCACCAGTTTTGTTCGCCAAAATGCATGATGGTACCCTCAAGTTGTGCATTGACTATTGGTAGCTAAATCGAGTCACCGTGAAGAACAAGTATCCTCTGCCCAAAATCGATGAGTTATTCGATCAGTTGCGAGGTTCGCGATACTTCTCAAAGACAGATTTGTGTTCGGGATACCACCGACTTAAGATTAAAGAAAAGGACATTCCCAAAATATCTTTTAGGATATAGTATGGACACTTCGAGTTTTTGGTGATGCCATTTGGGTTGACAAATGCTCTAGCAACTTTCATGAACCTAATGAATAGGATTTTTAGGCCTTATTTGGATCAGTTCATGATCTTGTTCATCGACAATATCTTGGTCTACTCTAAGACTTGGGAGGAGCATGAGCAGTACCTTAGGATCATGCTTTAGACTCTATGGGAGCACCGGCTATATGCCAAGAAAGAAAAGTGTGTGTTTGGTTTGACAGAAGTCAAGTTTCTAGGGCATGTCATCTCTGAGCAAGGCATCTCAGTGGATCCTTCTAAGGTAGAAGCCATAGTAGAGTGGGAACAATCGAGGAATGTCACAGAGGTCTGTAGTTCCTTGAGACTCATAGGATACTATAGAAAATTTGTAATGGACTTCTCGAAGACAGTAGCTCCATTGACAAGACTGATTAGGAAGAATGTCATATCGAGTGGGATGACGAAAGTGAGTTCACCTTCCAAGAGTTAAAGAATTAGTTGACTACAACTCTGATATTGATTATCTTAAATAGTGATGAGCTGCATGAGGTTTACATGAATGCTTCAGGGCGTGGACTTGGATGCTTGTTGATGCAACATGGACGCATGATGGCGTATGGGTCGAGATAGCTATGACTTCACGAGCAAAACTATCCTACTCCTAACTTAAAGCTCACAGCGGTGATTCACGTACTGAAGATCTAGGGATGTTATTTGTATGGGGTGACATTCTAGGTTTTCTCCAACCATAAGAGTTTGAAGTATTTGTTTACTCAAAGGGATCTAAACTTGAGGCAGTGAAGGTGGATGGAATACATGAAAGATTATGATTTCATGCTGCAATATCATCCTGGGAAAGCTAACGTAGTCGGAAATGTGTTTGGGGATTCTCGCTTGTTTGGCTCTTGAAAGCTGGAAAAGATATGCAATAGTGAGTGAGTACAGGCTACAATACTATAAAGACTACAACCAAGTTTCTATGTATCATATAGAGACGACCTTAACTCTCATTCAGATGGTGAAATAGAATTAGTGGAGAGACTGGCACCTACAGGGAATCTAGACACGAATTCAGAACGGAGAGAAATTTGAGGCATGAAGGATACATGCAGATGGATCACTGTACTTTAGGAAGCGTTTGGCAGTTCCAGCAATAGCAGAAGTGATGAAGGTTGTAATGGATGAAGCTCATAAGTCTTAGTTTACCATTCATCTAGGGAACATGAAGATGTATCATGATCTGAAGAGTCAATACTGGTGGAGAGGTATGAAGAAGGATGTCCAAGAATACATGGCCAAGTGTGCAAATTGTCTCCAAGTGAAGGCCAAGCATAAGAAGATAGCTAGTCAGCTTCAGCCGCTTCCTATTCTAGGGTGGAAATAGGAGTACATCATGATAGATTTTCTTATCGGTTTGCCAAGGATAGAGCAAAGGCACAAGTATCTACAGAATGTAGTAAGGTTGCATGGAGTTTTTTTGTCCATTATATCCGATAGAAACACCAAGTTCAATGCCAAGTACTGAAGGAGCTTTCAATAGGTCTTAGGAACAGACTTCAACTTTAGCACGATGTTTCATCCTCAGACCAATGAGTAATCTAAGTGGGTCATCCAAATCCTCGAGGACATGTTACGTCCGTATGTGTTAGATTTCAGCGCAAACTGGAAGAAGTACTTGTATCTAGTAGAGTTTACGTACAACAACAATTATCAAGCAAGCATTGGCATGGCACCATTTGAAACACTATATGGATGACCATGTCAGTCACCGGTGTGCTAGGTAGAACTAGAAGACAAGATTATTCTCAGGCCAGATGAGATCCGTGACAGCAACAAAAAAGTCACCATTATCCAAGATTAGTTGAAGGCAGCTCAGAGTAGACAAAAGAGTTATGTAGATAGAAGACACCAATCCTAGGAATTCAAAGTAAGAGATTTGGTTTTCTTGAAAGTTTGGCTGCACAAGGGTAAATCGTGATTTGATGTAAGTGGTAAACTCGCACCGAGGTATGTTGGGCCGTTCAAGATTACTCAACACGTTGGTGTGGTCGCTTATCAGCTCGATCTACCTCCCGAGCTCTCTCATGTTCATGATGTATTCCATGTGCTAATGCTTCATAAGTGTCTACTCAACCAAAACAAAATAGTTCCATTCCATGATGTGTAGATCCAGGAGGACACAACATACGAGGAGGTGCCAGTCCAAATTATCAATCAAAAAGTGATCAACTTATGTCGTCGAGACATATCATTAGTGAAAGTCATGTGGCAACATCATGGCATTGATGAAGCCACCTAGGATCTAGAATCCACTATGAGGGAGTTGTATTGACATTTGTTTTGTTTCTGAGTTGATTTGTAATTTCGAGGGCAAAATTTCTTTT
This sequence comes from Artocarpus hirsutus, assembly GCA_946598075.1. NCBI lineage: Eukaryota > Viridiplantae > Streptophyta > Magnoliopsida > Rosales > Moraceae > Artocarpus > Artocarpus hirsutus. The sequence continues at coordinate 5,361 of CAMOHE010054756.1, read as the reverse complement.
AATAGTGGAGAGTTGTAACGCCCCAAAGTTAATTAAGTATTATTAGTATATAAAATGATGAATTAATGTGTCATAATGTATTTTTAAACTTAATCACACTATTTTGTAATATTTTTAAATTAATGTTATTTCTAATTACTCTAATCATTTTTAATTATTCTTGATTATTTTTATTTGATATTTTGAATTTTGAAACAAAACAATTTGTCAAATACCCACTACGTCCCTTTTTTGCAAAACCATGGATGGCACATGGTTTTCCTTTCTGGTTTTACTCTCTATCTCTCTATCTCTCTATTTATCTCTCCCACTCTCCCATACTTCCTCACTCTCTCATGTTTTCTCTCTCCCTCACTCTCAGACACTCTCGTCTCTCTCTCTTTCTCATTGCCTCTCTCTTTCTCTCTTCCCTCTCTTTTGATTCAAAATTTTGAACTCAAGCTTTGATTCTTAGCTAGATTGGAGGTCAAGGAATATGATTAAGCTACTTTAAACTTGTTTTAAAGCTCAGATTCAAGGTTAGTTTAACAAATGATTTAGCTACTTTAAACTTGTTTTAAAGCTCAGATTCAAGGTTAGTTTAACTTTTTCCAAAACTTTAAACTTTTTCTTTAAACATTCAATTTCTTTAAAATGTTGGAATCTGAGTTATATGAGCTTAGAAAACCTTAAATCTAAGTTAGTGGGACTTAAAACATCTTGAATCTAGGCTTGATTTTATGAAAAACGGATTTAAATCAAGTTTTTCTATCTTTCTTGATTTTTCTCATTTTTGGATGTAATTGAAAATCTATATGAAAATATTGTTTAAAGTTGTTTAAAAGTGTTTTATTATGTTTTCCTATCATATATGAATGTTTTCTAGGCCTAGGAATTGAGAAAACAGGTTGGAAATGAGATTTTGAGCTTGGGAGGTCGAGACTCGAAATTTGGAACTTTTTAGATTTTTTTAGTTCGGCAGGTTGAACTTCGAGTTCCGCAGGCCGGATTTATGAGTTCAGCAGGCCAAATTCATATCATCAGCCAACTAGACTCATAGCCGATTCGGCAGGCCGGAACCAGATGTCCAGTAGGCCAAACTATGCAGTTTGGTAGGCTGGACCCGAGAAATCGATGGGCCGACTAGGCGTTGAAAAAATTTGTTGTTTTTCACCCATTTTTCCTATTTTAAACCCATATTGATATTTTAACTTTATAATATGATTTTACAAACATGAATGGCACACTAGGACCCCATGAGATTGATAGTAAGGTAGAATATCCCAAGTTAGAAATTGACAAACTTAGTTTATATCTATGGTTGTTCGTGGTTTTGTGGAGTTAACGTATAGTAGATCGGGCCTACGGTGTTGGACATCGGTATGGATATTGAGGTAGGACTTCTACCCCTTTCCTTGGTAGCCAAGTTTTTAAATGATTGTTGGCCTCAAAATGATTTCTTTCAAAATATTTTCAAAGAATGATTGAAAAGAGATTTTTATGAGTTGTTTTTATAAATAGTAGAATGAGGTGATTTTCATAATGAATCACATAATAAATGTAAATGAATATACTCGGTAAAATGAGATTATAATAAATATAGAAATACATAGATGGGCATGATGCCATACTCTGAGATCGAGTCGTGTAAAGTGTGACATTGGGGGTAGGTCTCAAAACTCAGCTGGGCCACTACAGTGGTGATGCATATGGTTTGCTTAAGAAAAGATGATAATATCCTTTTTGGTCGAACAATAAATAGTTTTTGGTAAGATTGGTTTTATTTGAATTTATTTATCCATTTATTTATTTAATTCTATTTTCTAGATTTTATCTTGAACAATGAATTTTATATTCAAATTAAATGTTTTTGTAACCTAGTCCTACTGAGCCTTTCGCTCACTTTTTATTTATTTTTACACCCTTTAAGTAGAATCTAGCTTAGGATCAACGACGAGTCCACTTACCAGACTCACAAGCAGTAGAAGACTCCAAGTAGGTTATTTGTATTAATTAATCAAGGCATGTATCATTTTAACTTCTTTTTTTATATTGGACTATGGTTGTAATTTTATTATTATTGATACTATGTGTGTACACAAGTTGTGAGCCTGGTAGGACCTAATGTGCATTTCTCCTTTCTCTTTACTATTTTATTGCATTTTGTTTTATCTTACTAGTTTTATCATTATAAATATTTGTTTAAAAAGTTTTAAATTTATCACATTTTTATTAATTAAGTAATTCCCTAAAATAATTAACTTTTAACTTAATAAATTTGAATTAATTAAACTAATTAACTTGCCACATCACCTCTCTAGTCTCGGGTGTGCCACCAGCTTGTCGAACTTACGATAAATGATCCCTACAAATCTTTTATTACCTTAGATTCTTTGGATAGAGTCTTAGTTTTAATTCAAATAACCCAATAAAGAAGTTATCTAATTAAAACAGTCATATCTAGATAATCTCTAGGAAAATAAATATTCCTGATAATTCAACAAGTTTATCTTGAATTAATTTATTCAAAATTAATCCAACCGATAAATAGACATGAATTATCTGATTCGATAATTCAACAAGTTTATCTTCAATAATTTTCACAAAATTAATTCAACTAATAAACAGATATGAATTATCTAATCCTATCGAATTTTCAATCAATCTTGATAATTTGACATAAGTAACCAATTATTGGAAAAGAACGTCGTATCATTACAAGATTTTTATGAGCTAGGAAAGGGACTTGACGGACCTATATAGTTTAAGCTCCTGACAATTATGAAACCCAATATTCTAGATATACATTTCATAATTATTAGCTTTAATGCTACTCCACTAAAAGCTTATAGCTGCACTCTTGAACTTTGTAGAATTATGAAGCCCATATGGATAAGTCTCCAAGACATATCGTAATGTATCTTATCCTCATAGGATTATCTATAATTAGCTTAAGGATAAATTTTGTCTTATCTTCCTGATTATTTTTATTTTACATTCCATTATCTCACTATCAGAAAACTTACCATCCAAAGATGGTATACCATTTAGTTACACCTATGTATCTAAATGGTCAAACATTCTAGTTTTCCAATTACAGGATAACACATATAAGAGGATATCAACTATTCCTGAAGAAGAGCTATGGATTCCAAATCTATGAATAATAGGTCTACGTTATTAAGAGTCATGCCTCTAATGTACCGGCATACGTACTGTTGGAAAAATAATAAGCAGTGAAATTTTAAAAATTTCAAATCAGAGTATTTTTCAAAACACAAGTTTGACATGCTATATGTATAAATTAACCTGATCTTACTGACCTTGTATTCGTTGAAAAGCTCCCGAAATCTGTGTGGAGAAGTAACGTTCCAGAAGAGCCTCAACCAACTGGTCTTCTTTGCTATTTTCTATCCACAATCGGAGTGAGTGTGGGCTCACACGTACAGCTCTTCCTCAAGGTGACTCTCCTTCCAACCAATTGAGAGAACCTAAAGCTAGTGTTCGTGATTTGTGAACAAGAGCTCTCATGGAGTTTCAGATTCTCACCAGTAGAGTATCACTCTTAATCTCTCTATTGATATGAATAAATCATTAGACTCACTCCCTATTTATAGAGGTTGGGTCTAGGGTCATTTCTTATTAGATAAGGTCTCAAAAATTCGAAACGAAATCAAATTCGGGTC